>JANAVB010003400.1:47626104-47663604 GCA_029216955.1 Iris pallida | reverse complement strand
ACTGTAAGTCAACCTTTGACCCAGATTGACCTAGTTTGACTTGGATTGACTTCCTGTGACCTTGTTTGACCTTGATTGTCCTAGTATGACCTAGTTTGGCTCTGTATGACCTAGTTTTGCTTGGTGTAACTTAGTTTGACCTAGTTTTGACTTAGACTTACATATCATGACTAGATTAGCTTTCCTTTCATTATTAAACCCTGTTTGACTTATAGTATCTCATCTTTAGGTCTGTGATTACTCTGAGCGTCTATTTATCTAATCAACTCAGGACCACAGGCGAGTTTATTCACTGATAGTTTTTATTGTCTTTATATTTGCTATATTCGATTCAGTTGTAGTGTCTTACTCGATTTCCAGTCACAATAGTTCACGGACTAGTATATGTTGGAACATGTCATGAGACGTTATTCCTATAATTTCTTGCTATATTGGTACATTTTCTATCTTATTATACTTATATAGATACGGATTCCTAAGGGGACTTGCTACCCTCTTATGGAATCCCGTGTCATGACGTGTCATGTCCAGATCCATTATACTATTCGGGGGTGCAGAATTATTAGGGGCTATGTGATCAAAGCCTCCTGTCACTATATTCTTGTGCTTGTGCCACTCTCACCTCATGTAGGGTGTAGCGAGATCTTATTCTTGTGCTCGTTATCCAAGTTGGCCGGCATGACCCTTTCTAAATTTTCTTGTGATTGTCGGGCCAAGTGGATAGCCTGTCCTGTAACATTTTCCAAGCCGATCACATAACGTTCTAATAATTCAAGGCATATTTTATATTTATTTATCATAGAAGGCTAAGTTATGTTCGGGAGAAGGGTTACAACCCCGGTCCTTCTTTGGTTTAAGGGTTGTAACTCGGCTTCTGAATAGTTCCCAAGTCATCCTATATATATATTGTCGTCCTATTCAGTACTCACATCCTGTTATATATTTGTAGTTGATTTTGTCCTGTGTTTCACATGTTCTACTTGCTCTTATGCTATTCTTTGATTGGAGTGTAACGCCCCAGTCCCAAAATACTTAGGACCAAGTACGCAACATGCTAGCTGCACATATACGAAGAATACTCCAATATATGAAATTCTCGTATACGTACATAAGCTGTATATATATAATAAAATCACAGGCCAGAATATAAGTATCTAATCTCATTACAGCTCAACACAGAAGAAACGAGAGTCCAATAAATAATGCATCAAAAGATAGCCGGGTGGACATACCCACTCCAAAATCATAATTTTGGGTCAAAACGATGTCCGTCGTTGGACTCGCATTACACCGAAACGCGTGCCAAAGTCTATGGTCTCTAAAGTCGTCAAACTACATGTCTACAGATTCAGTTTGTGAAGAGTAACTCAACAGTATATCCAGTTTTGGATTCCGATGAGCCGCGTACAAAATCGCCCGTTTGAGTGGGTCGCGGGCCCGCCAAAAAAAGGGGTTCCGATCGACCTTCTCAGAATCGAACCAAACTTGGCACACAGGACCAAAATTTTGATTCGAACCTGTAAACCACCTAAATTTTCACTAATATTTTTTATATTTATTTTGGTAGTGATTATTATTTTTGGTATTGTACGACGAGTACGAATACGTGATACAAAATATTTAATCAATTACTAAATTTATTTTATTATGAGCTTTCAATAAATATAGCTGAATAAATATTTCTTCTACATACTTATATTTGATTCATTTTATGTGACATACCAAACCTTTGCCAAAATTTATGTCTTATTATCATATAAAAATTTATTTTATACAAATATGGATATTAATTTTGAAAATAATATTTATTTAAATATTCTTTCATATGCGAGTACATGAAATTAATTCCATGTGTAATTTATTTTTCGAAAATGAATTGTATTTAATTTATTTATTTTCAAAAGGCGTATCAAACATTTAAATATTTTTAGATTTTCAAAATTATTTATTAATTATTTTATTATTATTTCTAAAAGTATATTTTGAAATTTGCGTCATTTAATGTTTAACTATTATGGTAATTTAAATTGGATTTATCTTATTCGATTTTAAACTAAAGAGGGGATTTATTTTGATTTAAGCTGGATTTCGATTTGATTGGTTTAAATTTATTTAAGTTAATAATGGATTTATCTAACGGGGATTTAACCTAATCCTAATCTTTATCCAACTGGGAATTCCCACCTCCTATATAAGGAGAGGTACTCATCCATAAAATTTAACCATCATCTCCAAATATTTCTCCACAAGGTGTTGTGCATCGTGTCCGTGTTTCCCGTCCAATTCTTATTCCATTTTTTACAAATACATTATCTATCTCTCCGTGTCGACAGACTCGACACAATCAAATACCTATCCCTAAACCTATCCTAAACCTGTCGTAAGAACCCCGATTCATCCAAACCACCACTACCACTTTCGCTACCGCCACCGCCACCGCCAACCGCGGCTGCGGAAACCCGACCCCCTGACTCCACCACCGCCAACACCGTCACCATCCCGACACTTCCAGCCATCAACACAACCCGACCAGCCCTGACCAAACCCCGGCCGAACACACGCACCACTGCCACTGCCATCGGCCGGAACACCCCAAAAACCACCATCATCACCACCACCCGCCACTATTGTCCTAGCCACCTTTCTGACCGCTGCCACAACGAAAACTCGGCCCCGACAAACCCCAAAAACTAATGAAACACCACCATCACAGCCACCTACCTCTGCGTACGCCGCCGCAAGCTCCGATTCGCCGACCGTGACGGACCTCGATCCGTTGTCTTCCTCGAGCAGAGCGGCCACCGCTCTGGTGATCGCTCCGGCCGTAGAAAGTCCCCCATCACCCAACCGTCGATGCGCGCGTCCGCATTCCTCCGCCCCGCTGCAGCTCTCCCGGCAAAGTCCTCCTCTTCCGCCGCTTCTTGTGTCTCCCCGACCGCACGGAAACTCCGACGCCGCCTGGCCTTTCCATAGCTCCAGATCCGGACTACCGCCTACGCGGCTAGCAGATCCGGTCATCTATAGACCAGGGCAGCGCCGCCGCGGCAGAGCTGAGCGCTGCCGCCTCCATGTAAACCACCGCCCTAACCTACATCTTAGGCGCCCTCCTCCGCCTTGATTTCTTTTGCGGCAAGATCAGCCGCCGCACGGGTCCGCCGTGTTCCTCCTCGAAGATTCTGACACCCTCCGACCTCTTTTCCTCGATCCTGTGACTCCGCCATCCAGTCCACCGCGCTCGGCCCGGCCATCAGTCTCCGCCGCCACCGGAGCGGCGAGCTCTGCGATGCCAGCCTCCGCGCTCCTACCACTTCTTCTGCGCCCAGCCTCTTCGTCCGCTGAACCCAGCCCCGCCATGGCCGAGCTCCCCTCTTCCTTTCTCGCCACTACTTCCTGGACTCCCTCTCTCCCATGCTCTAAAATTGCTTTCTCTCTCTACTTTCTCTTTCCTCTCCTTGAACGGAGGAGCAGCACAGCAAATGCTGTATTCATTTGTGTTTTTTTGTTGTTGATTGTTTCTTTCTTTACTCTTCATTTTTTTGTGTTGTTGTTTTCTTTTTTTTCTTTTCTTTTTTCATCTGTTGTATTATTATTATTATTATTATTATTATTATTTTTATTATTATTATTATTATTCAAGATATTTGTATGAATGTATGTGTTTATGTAGGTACCTTAATAAATTAATGTAGTGTAAAAATATTTATACTACTCAATTTACTATTATGTTGTTATTAGTACTACTTTATTTTGATTAATTTTGTATAATTATTATTTTGGTTGCTAGTGGCAATAGATACATTAAAATTTGGTTGATATTTTAATATATATTCCTAAATAATTTGGGTAGCAAAAATATAGCATTAGAATTTCAAATTTAGGATTTGGCTTTTACATAGATTATTGTAGTATTTTTTGATCATTTCATATATATTTTACTTAAATTTTATTATGAGTGTTAGCCCTAAAATAATTTATTAGGATTTCCAAACCTATTATGTTCATCAAAGTATTATCTAAAAACGATATTTTAAATAGTTATAAATATTTCTCAATTTTTGAATAGTCCATAAAAGTATAGATTTGATCAAGATTTTATTTTACAAAATACGTTTCTTAGCCTCAAATAAATTAACTAATTTTATTATTTTGTTTCCTTATAATATTTTTGATTTATAGAGATATAGGTTTCAATCTAAAATATTATTTTGACAAAATTTATAGTTTTGCCTTAAAATAACATTTGATTTTTCGGGTATATGGTTGAAAGCATATTTTGACTAATAATTTATATTTCAAACATTATACAATATTTTCTAAAATTACATATATTATTTGACTTCCTTCGATTTTCTACATCTCATGATTTAAGCCATTATTCCTATTCCACGCCAATTTTGTACTACTTCCTGTCGACCCTGACCAATTGGACTATTCTGGACCCGATGGAACTGCCTGTGTCGTCAACAGAGGCTACTATGCATAGTTGTAACACCAAAGTCAATCTTGTGTCACCTTTATTATACCACACCCGGCAGCTCACCAGGCGTCGCAACAGGCAAGTATACCTTGCTAATTTACTGTCATATTATTTATTTTCAACATTATTTACTTTGTTTCATATTGTTAGTTTCCTTTGTTATATACTGCGCGTCCAAGCCATACTTGGGTGCAAGATACTTTATTAGTCGTAACTTTATTTTATACATGTTAACTTAGTGTTAGCGGACTACCTTCTTGTTGGGAGATATCCTTATATCTCCCTTGGCCATGACACACACACTACACGGTTGGAGACATGTTGCTAGGGGCACGACTTATGGACTGGCCCTCTCTAAAGTTGTGTGACGGATAGATGATCGTAACTGCTATGACTAAGGTTTTAGAGACTCAAGCAGTTACAAAACTGGACGAGCCATGGACATGACTTGGTCAGAGTGGGGAACATTGGGGGAGGACAGTCGCTAGTGCATATGGGAATCCAAACAGGTAAACCACAATCTTCGGATGGAACTGTGGAGATTTATTTGAAGATGCCCTCTGACATTTTTGTAAACCCCCATATTTTTAATTGATTTTTATGAATTAATTAATGTTTTATACATTTTAATAATTATGAAATTATTGCTACTAGCTTATTATTATATGTGTGCATGTTAGTATTACTATTAAGTAGGAATATAAATTCTAGGATTTTTAGATATTAATTATAATTTTTTTTGGAATTTTTACTAGCCTAAAATATATGTATATTTATAGTTTGATATATATATATATCTATATATTTTTTTTATATAAATATATATATATATATATATATATATATATATATATATATATATAAATATATATATATATATATATATATAATTTATATATATATATATATATATATATATATATATATATATATTTAATATATATATAGATATATATATATATATTTAATATATATATAGATATATATATATATATATATATATATATATATATATATATATATATATATAAAATATATATATATATATATATATATATATATATATATATTTAATATATATATATATATATATATATATATATATATATATATATATATATATATATATATATATATATATATATATATATATATATATATATATATATATATATATATATATATATATATATATATATCTATATATATATATATATAAAAAAAAATATATATATATATATTATTTTTTATTATTTTTTATTTTTTTAGGAACGGAGAATTTTATTGAAGTAATAGGCGCAAAATGCCGAAGCCTATACAAGTAAGCGCGCTAGCGCGACAAAAGGACAGAAAAGCAAAAACGTGAGAGAACTCACGAAGACTAAGAAATGGAAAAAGTGGGGGAAGGGGGCCTAAGCCAGAGCCTCCCAGAAGGAGTGGGGTGCGTGGGAGCAGCGCCACCTCGCTTTGAGGCATTGTCTGACGACTTCTTTAGCCAATTGATGTAGGGGGAGTTGCCGACCTTCGTATCTAGCTTTGTTCCTGTTCTTCCAAAGCACCCAAAGCCCTGCGGCTGCTACGATCTGGTGGCCGTGGGAGCGGCTCCAGTAGGCCAGGAGATCGTATAAGCCCCCGGAAGGTTGGTTCATATATATATATATATATATATATATATATATATATATATATATATATATAATGGTATCAAAAAAAAGAAGAGCAAAGCAATGGCTGGGCTCGGCGACACCTAGCTGAGGGGGGGGGGGCGGGCCAGCCTCAGCTTTCAAACCCATATAGTAAGAAAAAAAAGTAATTAAAGGAGGGGACCAGCCACGTGGGCCGGTCCACCTCACCCAACCCCCTCCAAATAACATTGATAGCAGCAGCTGCTATCGTGATATCAAACCGAGCTTAACTCAGTAATATCAACCCGAGCCCAATTCGTAAACCTAGCTATATTAGGATCGATCGGCAGCATATATATATTGCTTCGTGAAGTTAAAACCCTAGCAGCCATCCCAGAGAGTTCGCCTAGCCTGAGCGACCCACCCCCGCGCCATCTCGGCCGTCGACAACCGCTCGGAGTCGACAGTAATCAGAGAATACTCTGATTTCAAAAAACTCAGGTACCCATCTTCCAATTTTGATTTCTTTAAATCTGTTCGACAAAAATTCGATATATCAAATGCTGTGCGTAGTAGACATAACCCTTTGCAAAACCCTTCTGATAGAATCGAGCGAAACCCCCTATATCTCCCGGTCTTTCGAACCAAACTTTCTGAAAAACTGTCGAAACAGAACTGTTTCAGGACAGTCCCAACCCATATTTGGAAGCCAGAATCTTGGCGATTCTTCGACTATTTTGTAAAGCAAATTGAACACGTGTGAAGACAACATAACCACGATTGAAATGCAACTTGTAGATCTATATTTCGATTTCTGTGCGAGAAATAAATCAGTGTTGAACTTGAGAGAAAAATTGTTTTCAAAATAGTAGATTTTAGAAAATTTTCTCCGATACGACGTACGCCCCGACAAACTGGACAACGTGGTCATGTTCTATACGCATCAAAAGGCGCGTATGGATGTTACCGACATGTGGGAACTGACGGAACTCAGTTTCGTCGCGTGAGCACGACGAAATCAACACGTATCCGTCGAGATACCCCGTATCGACGTTTTGCAAACTTGCCCATAACTTCATGTACAGTCATCGACTCAAGACGAAACTTGCACTAACAGGTCCAGATCGAAATTCTGGTCCTGCATGCCAAGTTTGGTTCGATTCTGAGAAGGTTGAATCGAAACCCATTTTTGGCGGGCCTGCGACCCACTCAAACGGGCGAATTTGTACACGGCTCCTCGGAATCCAAAACTGGACATAACATTGAGTTCCTCTCCTCAAACTAAAGCCGTAGACGTATTTCGGTGCAAAGCGGGTCCAACGACGGATATCGTTTTGATCCGAAATTACGATTTTGCCCCTGTTCCAGAATTTGACTTTTGGACAGGCGTTTCCTAGGTATATCCTCTTCACCGATATCATTTTTGATGTTTGTTTCAGCATTCGGAGTCATCTGTGATTTGTGAGTTTTGGTGCTGACACTTGCTACTCTTGGATTTGCCCTTCTCGCACCGCAGGCAAGATACCTTGCCATCTTACTCTGTGATTATTATATTCTTATTTTCAGTTGTTATTTTCAAATTTTATTTCGTGATATTTAAACTGTGCGTCCAAGTCACACTTGGGTGCAAGCGACTCTATCGGTCGTTTTTCTTGCTTTATTTATTCTCTTGCATTGACTTAGCTTATTGACCACCCATTAATGTTGAGGTATTGGTATATCTCATATGGCCTTGACACTTGTTGTATCACGTGATGTGAGTCACATGTAGGACACATTTTTGCGTAGTTGGCTGGCCATCGATACGTATGGAGTGTGCGACGGATAGGAGTAACTGCCAATAGTATTGCATGTTAGAAGAGTTGGTGGTTGCTAGAGGTAATATCAGTCATGGAGATGATGATACTAGGCATTGGGTGGGGAGAACAATACCTGACGTATGGGCTTTTTTACACTTCCATGATTACCTGTGCGCTCCTCCGGAGACGCATGCTCCAGGCGCCCTCTGACGTTTCCCAGAGCGTTATGGACGTAGCCCCTTGCACATGGTGCCCTCTGACACTTCTCGAGCGTTATGGACGTAGGCCCCTGGTACCCTCTATGGGAACTATGTCGATCCCATTTACAACCAGGGCTCATGCATCGAAGGATTGTATCTCAACTGCATATTCACAGTAGAATGGTCATGAACCTGATTGCATGCATACCTTTTTTCTTATTATATTATCACAGTTTATATGGCATGGTGTTTTCTTGTATCTTGCTATATCCCGTGAGGACCTGGTTATCTCTCCAGGTTTAGACGATTTTCCACAAGAGTACGGAGCGGCATTGGAGCTATCCTACATTGATGATGAGGCAGTCCCTTATGACTTCTAGTCTATTTCTTATCTGAGACAGTTGTAGACATTATTTTATATCTCTTTTCTTTCTATTTTACGGAGGTCGGACTCCGATCTTGTTAGACTATTTTTCATAGCTGTTTGGAGTGAGTATGTTCATCCGGCTATCTTTTGATACTCTTATTTATTTATATGGACTTCATTATCTTCTGTGTTGAGCTGTGATGAGATTAGATATGTTATTCTGGCCTGTGATTATTTTATTTACAGCTTATGTGCATATATGAGGATTCCATATATTGGAGGGTTCTTCGTATATGTGCAGCTGGCATGTTCACGTACTTGGTCCTACGTACTTTGGGACTGGGGCGTTACATGTTTTTGTGGTGGCCCATGCAGGTCAGATTTAATATTGTTGGGTTACATGACTGTGCCCAACAAACCTGCATATAGGAATATGAATATCTCATCCAGAACTACTACTATCCCTTGACTTCCAATCTTTTTGAAACTTCCTTGATTATTTGATTTATCCCATATCTAATCTTTCCTAATATCAACTTATCTTCCTCGTGCCAACAGTATGAATCTACGAAGTGGACGCACTTCTGCTTTGGCCCTCACATCTGGTGAAGAGGCTACTTCGGAGGGACAGAATCCTCCCATGACTCCAGCGACACCTTACCAGCTAAGACTGTCGCAGCCTACTACGACACCGACGACGGAGCACCCAGAGATCGCAGCACCCCCAGGCAGCCAGGCTGGACAGACTACTACCATGCCCCCGGGAGGGAATGTACCACTGCCTCCTCCACCACCATTCCCTCAACAGTTTCCTCCACAGTCGGGACCTCAGATGCCTCCACCACCGACTGATGGGAGCCCTACTACTCAGTTTATGTACGCCATGATGCAGGCTCAGTGGCAGCAGACTGAGCTGATGAGATAGACGATGATGGCAGCTATGGCTAGACCTCCACCACTACCTCCAGTACCAGTACCAGCACCGGCTCTGCATCCTTATGAAGGCTCTATCAAGAATTTTACAGATATGAACCCCAAGGCCTTTAGAGGGACGGAGAAGCCATTAGAGGTGTCACAGTAGCTTATTAGTACTGAGAAGCTACTAAAGGCATCCCAGCTGCCAGCTCGAGATTGGATGACAGCAGTGGACCTACTGTTAGAAGATAATGCTCACCACTGGTGAAAGGCAGAAGAGAGACGATTAGGCACTGGGATCACCTGGAAGCAGTTCTATAATGCATTTTATGAGAGATTCTTCCCTATTCATGTTCGAGATGGTCTCTATGACCAGTTCCTTCATCTGAAACAAGGGAATATGACAGTTGATGAGTATGACTCGGAGTTCAATCGCCTGAGTCGATTTGGTTCGGGATTGATCCTGACAGAGTTAGAGAAGGCGAGGGGATTTCACCAAGGGCTTACACCAGAGATCAAGTCTTATACGACTACCCAGTCTCGAGTCTCTCATTCAGCTGTCTTGGAAGAAGCTCGTGCTCAGGAGATTCTTTGCAAGGAACAGCAGCAGACATCGAGGCGCCATACCCCAGCAGTTACACCAGTCCGAGCCACTCAGAGTGGACCAATAAGGAGGACCATAGGACAGTTCCCGCAGAGGCCCTCACCTTATCAGAAGCCCGTTTGCCATTACTGCAAAAAACAAGGACATATCCAGAACGACTGCAGGACTTGCCTTGGATTATGCTTGAGATGTGGATCCAATCAGCACATGCTCAAGGATTGTCCAGAGCAACATACAATAGTACAAGCTCGGCAAAATCTGAGGCCCACAGCCACAGCTCTCCCAGCACCACGGCCTATAGTAGGAGCACCTCGTCCACCATTGCCTCCCCAAGGCACACAGTACAACAAGGCCAGAGCTCAGGGCCTGGGACAAAATTATGGGCAGGCATTCTCACTTGCTATTGAGGATATAGAGACAGAGGTGGAGGTTATAGCAGGTATGGTTCTAGTTGCATCTTTTCCTGCTATTACATTATTTGATACTGGAGCCAAACATTCATTTATAGCCACTAGTTTTCCATTAGACACAGCATTCCCATCACCCCCTTAGCTAAGAATGTTAAAATCCTCACTAGAGGAGGAGTTGTACCTGTTAGTGGCATTTGTAGACTTTGTCCTGTAGTGATAAATGGTAGAGAGATGATGGCACGACCTCTTGTATTCCCTATACCGACATTTGATGTGGTTCTTGGAATGGACTGGTTCAGCCAGAATTTTGCTCTTATCGACTGCCATAGGAGCAGTATTATATTTAGACCACCGAACGAGGCAGAGTTTGAGTTCACCAAAGAAGATGGAGAGAGTTGTGATGCACCCGTATCGGGAACTAATATGATGATGCATGACACCCCACAGCACCCTATTATCACCGAGTTCGAGGATGTATTTCTTGAGGAGTTGCCAGGACTACCACCTGAACGAGATATTAAGTTTTCTATTGAGCTTATTCTCGGAGCCGAGCCTATTTCATCCCGAGTATATCGTCTGGCACCCAAGGAGTTGGTGGAGATGAAGACGCAGATTGATGACTTACTAGAGAAGGGATTTATTCGTGCCAGTGCGTCACTATGGGGAGCACCCATTCTTTTTGTGCCTAAGAAAGACGGGACAGTACGCATGTGCATCGACTACAGAGCATTGAATGCAGTGACGGTGAAGAACAAGTATCCCTTGCCACGTATAGACGATCTATTCGATCAACTAAGTGGAGCAAAAGTATTCTCCATGATTGACTTACGATCGAGCTATCACCAATTGAAGGTTCGGAAGGAAGATATTGCAAAGACGGCCTTTCGATCGAGGTATGGACACTACGAGTTCTTGGTCATGCCTTTTGGTTTGACTAATGCTTCCGTAGTTTTCATGAATTTAATGAACAAGATCTTTCACCAATACTTGGACAAATTTGTAGTAGTCTTTATAGACGATATCTTGATTTACTCCAAGAGCCAAGAGGAGCATGAGCAGCATCTACGGCTAGTTTTGGGAATATTGAGGAACGAGAGACTCTTTACGAAGCTTAGCAAGTGTGATTTCTTTCTCAAGGAGGTATCATTCCTTGGTCATATTGTTACGGGCGATGGTATATCGGTAGACCCAAAGAAGATCACAGCAGTCAAATCATGGCCCGTACCCACATCAGCTTCTGAAGTGAGAAGTTTCCTCAGACTTGCGGGTTACTACCGACGGTTCGTAGAAATTTCTTTCGAATAGCGGGGCCTATGAATCGATTAACTTACAAGGATCAGGAGTTTGTTTGGACAGACGAGTGTCAAGCCGCTTTTGACGAGTTAAAGAAACGATTGACCACAGCACCGATCTTGACACTACCATCGGGCCCAGGAGAATTTGTGATCTACAGTGACCCATCTGGGAAGGGATTAGGATGTGTATTGATGCAGCACGGTCATGTAGTAGCTTATGCATCGCGACAGTTGAGAGTGCACGAGAAGAATTATCCGATCCACGATCTAGAGCTCGTAGTGGTTATCTTTGCTTTGAAGCTATGGAGACACTACTTGTACGGCGAGAAGATTGATATCTACACTGATCGTAAGAGCCTCAAGTACGTGTTCACACATAAAGAGTTGAATATACGACAGCGACGTTGGTTGGAGTTGATGAAGGATTATGAGATCGAGCTTCATTATCATCCGGGCAAGGCTAATGTCGTAGCAGACGCTTTAAGCCGTAAGCCCATGGCACACTTTTGAACTACACGGAAGGAATTGATTAGAGACTTGGAGCAGCTTGGTATTGAGGTAGTATTGCCCGGAGCAGACGGCGTATTAGCCAACCTTCAAGTGCAATCATCACTGGTAGAGCGCATCAAGGCAGCATTGCCTGATGATGCTAGATTTCGATGTCTAAAAGAGAGGACTGAAGCAGGAGAGCAGACAGGTTTGAGGATCCACTCAGATGGGACATTGTGATGTGGTGATCGCATTTATGTACCCAATGGAGATCTACGGCAGGAGCTGATGGTCGAGGCTCACAGTTCGACTTACTCTATTCATCCCAGAGCGACCAAGATGTATCGTGACTTACGACAGTATTATTGGTGGCATGGAATGAAGGGAGAGATAGCTCGTTTCGTTGCCAAGTGCTTAGTATGTCAACAAGTTAAGGCGGAGCACTAGAGGACGGCCGAATTATTGCAACCGCTACCCATTCCCGAGTGGAAGTGGGAGCACATTACTATGGATTTCGTCACAAATTTTCCTCGAAGTCCTAGGGGACGTGATGCAGTGTGGGTGATTGTTGATAGACCTACGAAATCAACATATTTCTTACCTTTTAGAGTGGGCCAGTCGACAGAGGTATTGGCGGAGATGTATATGGAGCAGATTGTGAGATTACATGGTGTGCCTGTTAGTATTGTGTTGAACCGTGACTCAAGATTTACTTCGCATTTTTGGAGGAGCATGCAAGAGAGTTTGGGCACTCGATTGAAGATTAGCACATCGTATCATCCGCAGACAGACGGCCAGTCAGAGCTTACCATTCATATGCTAGAGGATATGTTGAAAGCGTGTATGCTTGATTTTGGCGGTTCGTGGGAGGACCATCTTCATCTTGTTGAGTTTTTCTACAACAATAGATATCAAGCGAGCATTCAAATGGCTCCGTTTGAAGCATTGTATGGTAGGAATTGTCGGTCTCCTGTTTGTTGGAGCGACATAGGAGAGCGACAGATATTGGGTCCCGAGTTGGTCTTGAGCACAGTGGAGACAGTAAAGAAGATTCATGACCACCTGCGAGCAGCACAGGATCGTCAGAAGCAGTGGGCCGATAATCGTCGTCAACCCTTGGAGTTCAAAGAGGGCGACCATGTGTTCTTAAAGATATCCCCCACTAGAGGCACGATTCGATTCAGAGGACGAGGCAAGTTGAGTCCAAGGTACATCGGGCCTTTCGATGTCTTGGAACGTGTTGGAGAGGTTGCCTACAGATTGGCATTGCCACCGTCGCTAGAGGGAGTGCATGACGTATTCCATGTATCTCAGTTGAGGAGGTACGTGGTAGACAGCAATCATGTGCTTAATCATTATGAGATCACAGTTGGACCGAGTTTGTCGTATGAAGAGCAACCATTAGGTATCCTCGATCGCCGAGTGAAGGTGTTACGGAATCAATCTATTCCATTGGTTCGCGTGGCATGGAAGCATCACTCGCCAGGGGAGTCTACTTGGGAGCGCGAGGACGACATCCGAAATCGCTACCCGCAGTTGTTTGAAGACGAAGGTATGTCTTGCATTTATATTTTCATACAATGCATTTGATCCCCCGACCTTTGTTTAATTTCGAGGACGAAATTTTCTTTAAGTTGGGTAGGATGTAAACCCCCATATTTTTAATTGATTTTTATGAATTAATTAATGTTTTATACATTTTAATAATTATGAAATTATTGCTACTAGCTTAATATTATATGTGTGCATGTTAGTATTACTATTAAGTAGGAATATTAATTCTAGGATTTTTAGATATTAATAGTAAAATTATTTTAAAATTTTTACTAGCCTGAAATATATGTATATTTATAGTTTGATATATATATATATATATATATATATATATATATATATATATATAATGGATTCAAAAAAAAGAGCAAAGCAATGGTCAGGCTCGGCCACACCCAGCTGAGGGGGGGGGGGAGGGGGGGCGGGCCAGCCTCAGCTTTCAAACCCATGTAGTAAGGAAAAAAAGTAATGAAAGGAGGGGACCAGCTACATGGGCCGGTCCACCTCACCCAACCCCCACCAAATAACATTGATAGCAGCAGCCGCTATCGTGATATCAAACCGAGCTTAACTCAGTAATATCAACCCGAGCCCTATTCGTAAACCTAGCTATATTAGGATCGATCGGCAGCATATATATATTGCTCCGCGAAGTTAAAACCCTAGCAGCCATCCCAGAGAGTTCGCCTAGCCTGAGCGACCCACCCCCGCGCCATCTCGGCCGTCGACAACCGCTCGGAGTCGACAGTAATCAGAGAATACTCTGATTTCGAAAAACTCAGGTACCCATCTTCCAATTCCGATTTCTTTAAATCTGTTCGACAAAATTCGATCTATTGAATGCTGTGCGTAGTAGACATAACCCTTTTTAAAACCCTTCTGATAGAATCGAGCGAAACCCCCTATATCTTCCGGTCTTTCGAACCAAACTTCCCGAAAAACTGTCGAAACATAACAGTTTCAGGGCAGTCCCAAACCCATATTTGGAAGCCAGAATCTTGGCGATTCTTCGACTATTTTGTAAAGCAAATTGAACACGTGTGAAGACAACATAACCACGATTGAAATGCAACTTGTAGATCTTTATTTCAATTTCTGTGTGAGAAATAAATCAGTGTTGAACTTGAGAGAAAAACTGTTTTAAACATAGTAGATTTTAGAAAATTTCCTCCGATACGACGTACGCCTCGACAAATCGGGCAACGTGGTCGTATGCTATACGCATCTAAAGGCGCGTATGGACGTTACCGACATGTGGGAACTGACGGAACTCAGTTTCGTCACGTGAGCGCGACGAAATCAACGCATATCCGTCGAGATACCCCGTATCGACGTTTTGCAAACTTGCCCATAACTTCATGTACAGTCGTCGATTACAGATGAAACTTGCACCAACAGGTCCGGATCAAAATTCTGGTCCTGCATGCCAAGTTTGGTTCGATTCTGAGAAGGTCGAATCAGAACCCATTTTTGGCGGGCCCGTGACCCACTCAAACGGGCAAATTTGTACACAGCTCCTTGGAATCCAAAACTGGACATACCGTTGAGTTCCTCTCCTCAAACTGAAGTCGAAGACATGTAGTTTGATGACTTTAGAGACCATAGACTTTGGCACGCGTTTCGGTACAAAACGGGTCCAACGACGGACATCATTTTGACCCAAAATTACGATTTTGCCCCTGTTCCAGAATTTGACTTTTGGACGGGCATTTCCTTGGTATATCTTCTTTACCGAGATAATTTTTGATGTTTGTTTCAGCGTTTGGAGTCATCTGTGATTTGTGAGTTTTGGTGCTGATACTTGCTACTCTTGGATTTGCCCTTCTCGCACCGCACGCAAGATACCTTGCCACCTTACTCTGTGATTATTATATTCTTATTTTCAGATATTATTTTCAACATTTTGTTTCATGATATTTAAACTGTGCGTCCAAGTCACACTTGGGTGCAAGCGACTCTATCGGTCGTTTTTCTTGCTTTATTTATTCTTTTGCATTGGCTTAGCTTATTGACCACCCATTGATGTTAAGGTATTGGTATATCTCATATGGCCTTGACACTTATTGTATCACGTGATGTGAGTCACATATAGGACACATTTCCGCGTAGTTGGCTGGCCACCGATACGTATGGAGCGTACGACGGATAGGAGTAACTGCCAATGGTATTGCATGTTAGAAGACTTTATGGTTACTAGAGGTTCATATCAGTCATAGAGATGATGATACTAGACATTGGGTGGGGAGAACAATACCTGACGTATGGTCTTCTTTACACTTCCATGATTACCTGTGCGCTCCAACGGAGACGCAGGCTCCAGGCGCCCTCAGACGTTTTCCAGAGCGTTATGGACGTAGCCCCTTGCACATGGTGCCCTCTGACGCTTCCCAAGCGTTATGGACGTAGGCCCATGGTACCCTCTATGGGAACTATGCCGATCCCATTTACAGCCAGGGCTCATGCGTCGAAGGATTGTATCTCAACTGCATATTCACAGTAGAATGGTCAGGAACCCGATTGAATGTATTCCTTTTCTCTTATTATATTATCATAGTTTATATGGCATGGTGTTTTCTTGTATCTTGCTATGTCCCCTGAGGACCTGGTTATCTCTCCAGGTTTAGACGATTTTCCACAGGAGTACGGAGCGGCATTAGAGCTATCCTACATTGATGATGAGGCAGTGCCTTATGACTTCTAGTCTATTTCTTATCTGAGACAGTTGTAGACATTATTTTACATCTCTTTTCTTTCTATTTTGTGGAGGTCGGACTCCGATCTTGTGAGACTATTTTTTATAGCTGTTTGGAGTGAGTATGTTCACCCGGCCATCTTTTGATACTCTTATTTATTTATTTGGACTTCATTATCTTCTGTGTTGAGCTGTGATGAGATTAAATTTGTTATTCTGGCCTGTGATTATTTTATTTACAGCTAATGTACATATATGAGGATTCCATATATTGGAGGGTTCTTCGTATATGTGTAGCTGGCATGTTCACGTACTTGGTCCTACGTATTTTGGGACTGGGGCGTTACAATTTTGGACGTTACGGACGAATACAGATGACTGGATGCCAGTTACGTACACATAGCCTAAAATCCCACCCATGCGCATAAAAGTTGTCCTCAAAATTGCACATTAGGCGGTTAGAATCTCCTTTGTATATTTGTGTCTAGGATAGTCTTTTATATATTATTTTATTATTCTGACAGTTCATATTAGCATGTTCTTCTTGTATCTTGCTATGTCCGTCTGAGGACCTGGTTATTCCCCATGTGCGTGCTTTCATGATTCACTGCAGGTGTTCTAGCCAAGGCCGTGCTTCTCTCCATTCCTTCGAAGACGATTGCGCTTGGTTCGTCTTACCATTTTACGGATCGTTTCTTGTACATTTCTTTTATTGAGATAGTTGGTAGTGGACTTTGTCTCCGCCAAACGATTATATCATAAATATTCAAGTTGGTTTTTATATTATTATTCTTTTCATTGTGGATGAGATTTAGTTTGTCTTGGATTACTGCATTTTACAACTTATGTATGCATACAAGACCCCTGTACTTCGTATGTATATAGCTGGCATATCTACGTTCCTAGTCCTACGTATTTTGGGACTGGGGTGTTACATGTTTTGAGGTGGCCCTTGCAGGTCAAGATAAATTGTTTGGTTACTTTACCGTACCAAGCAAGCCTGCGTATAGGATTAGAGTCTAGGATCTCATCCACATACTTGACCGCCTTCTCGCTTGATTCCTCGAGTTGCATCTTGCTTGATCCCTTCTATCGTGATTCGTGCCCATCTTTCGTGCTTGATAGAGATTAATAAGGTAACCCATACTAGGTGAACATGACCCATTGTTCTATCACCCTACTAGTCTAACTCTTGTAAGTTGGGTAGAATGCCTCATGACCTAGCATTGCCTTCATCTTTATGACTCAATATAGTAGCTACTAGGTGGATTACCTAGACTATAAATCTTTAAGGACCGTACCTTATCGGTCGACCAAAGCCTTAGACAAGGAGACAATAGGTCGACTTTATAGGCACCAAACAAGACTTAGATTATTAAGGAGTTCGAACTAATTCTAGTCTCTTTCAATAATAATCTCACGTGCCTATATTTTACCATCTTGACTAAATATTGCTATTATAGCCTAGTTTTGCAAGTTTAACCGTTATCAAACTTGTTCAAGACACATGCTATTGAGCGCGCGCTCACTAACATGTTGTCTAGTCAGAACCGGTGCATGATAGTCTGATCAACCGAATGCACTTTGGTTCACTTTCATCTATCGTTCTACGTGGATGGAGACATTGCTAAACTTGTTCTCTAAAGTCCCATCCGCGACAGCCTTGGCAATTTTTTTTGAATTACTCACTCGCCTTTGAACCACATATTGGTATTCGAAAACAACTTCTTTGGACTCATATTGGTTCTCATCTTTCACTTATTTAGACGAAGACTCGTACCTAATAGATAGACCTAAAGTATCACCTTTAATTATCCCACAATCTATTGCTAAGATAATTAACCATTGACCAACCAATGTGACTATATCCTCGTCTTGAACTACCCGTCGATTTCGTATCTATTATCACAACCTTCTATTTATTCATTAAAACTTGAAATCGATTCCAATAGTTCTCGTATTCGTACCCTCAACCTTGACGGCTATTATGCAGTCTTCTTACTAGAACCATACCTCCAAGTCTCAAATTATTTTATCATAACCTACTCAATTCCTTACAACCCCTCAATTCATGCTTATTCGTGAACCTAAATCGTTATTTCTTTGTTAACTAGCAACCCTCATTAAATAACTAATTCATAAATTTTTATGGGTTATCTAAATCATGATTTTCTAATGACATGTTTGCGTCGAATGTCGTTTCCTTGCCACGTCTAATGATTTGATCATGTCGATATACCCTAGTACCTTCTCAACCCCCTAATCATTCTTAATTTCGAGGACGAAATTCTTCTAAGTTGGGTAGGATGTAACCCCCCTAAATTTTTACTAATATTTTTTCATATTTATTTTGGTAGTGATTATTATTTTTGGTATTGTACGACGAGTACAAATGCGTGATATGAAATATGTAATGAATTACTAAATTTGTTTTATTATGAGCTTTCAATAAATATAGATGAATAAATATTTCTTCTACATACTTATATTTTATTCATTTTATGTGACATACCAAACCTTTGCCAAAATTTATGTTTATTTTCTTATAAAAATTTATTTTATACAAATATGTATGTTAATTTCGAAAATAATATTTATGTAAGTATTCTTTCATATGCGAGTACATGAAATTAATTCCATGTGTAATTTATTTTTTGAAAACAAATTGTATTTATTTTATTTATTTTCAAAAGGCGTATCAAACATATAAATAAATTTTGATTTTCAAATTTATTTATTAATTATTTTATTATTATTTGTAAAAGTATATTTTGAAATTTGCTTCATTTAATGTTTAACTATTATGGCAATTTAAATTGGATTTATCTTATTCGATTTTAAACTAAAGAGGGGATTTATTTGGATTTAAGTTGGATTTGGATTTGATTGGTTTAAATTTATTTAAGTTAATAATGGATTTATCTAACGGGGATTTAACCTAATCCTAATCTTTATCCAACTGGGAATTCCCACCTCCTATGTAAGGAGAGATACTCATCCATAAAATTTTACCATCATCTCAAAATATTTCTCCACAAGGTGTTGTGCATCGTGTCCGTGTTTTCCGTCCAATTATTATTCCATTTTTACAAATACATTATCCATCTCTCCGTGTCGACAGACCCGACACAATCAAATACATATCCCTAAACCTATCCTAAACCTATCGTCAGAACCCCGACTCATCCAAACCACCACCACCACCTTCGCTATCGCAAACGCCACCGCCAACCGCGACTGCGAAAACCCGACCCCCTGACTCCACCACCACCAACACCATCACCATTGTCATCATCCCGACACTTCTAGCCATCAACACAACCCGACCAGCCCTGACCAAACCTCGGCCGAACATACGCACCACTGCCACGACCATCGGCCGGAACCCCCCAAAAACTACCATCATCACCACTACCCGCCACCATTGTCCTAGCCACCTTTCCGACCGCTGCCACAATGAAAACCCGACCCCGGCAAACCCCCAAAAACTAAAAAACACCACCATCACAGCCACCTACCTCCGCGTGCGTCGCTGCAAGCCCCGATTCGTCGACCGCGGCTGACCTTGATCCGTTGTCTTCCTCGAGCAGAGCTGCCACCGCTCTAGCGAGCACTCCGGCCGTGCCCAGTTCCCCATCACCCAACCGCCAACGTACGCGTCCGCCTTCCTCCGCCCCGCTGCAGCTCTTCCAACGAATTCCTCCTCTTCCACCGTCGCTTGCGTCTCCCCGAACGCGCAGAAACTTCGCCGCCGCCTGGCCTTCCCGCAGCTCCAGATCCGGACTTCCGCCTACGCGGCCAACAGATCCGGTCATCTGTGGACCGGGGAAGCACTGTCGCGGCAGAGCTGAGCGCTGCCGCTTCCATGTAAACCGCCGCCCTAACCTCCATCTCAGGCACCCTCCTCCGCCTTTATTTCATTCGCGGCCAGATCAGCCGTCGCACGGGTCCGTCGTGCTCCTCTCCGAAGATCCTGAAACCCTCCGACCTCTTTTCCTCGATCTTGTGACTCCGCCACCCAGTCCACCGCGCCCGGCCCGGCCATCAGTCTCCGCCACCACCGAAGCGGCGAGCTCTGCTATGGCTAGCCTCCGCGCTCCCACCAATACCTCTGCGCCCAGCCTCTTCGTCCGTCGAACCCAGCCCCGCCATGGCCGAGCTCCCCTCTTCCTCTCTCGCCACTACTTCCCGGACTACCTCTCTCCCACGCTCCCAAATTGCTTTCTCTCTCTCTCTCTACTTTCTCTTTCCTCTTCTTGAACGAAGGAGCAGCACAGCAAATGCTGCATTCATTTGTGTGTTTTTTTTGTTGTTGATTGTTTCTTTCTTTACTCTTTGTTTTTTTGTTGTTGTTTCTTTTTTTTCTTTTTTTTATCTGTTGTTGTTGTATTATTATTATTATTATTATTATTATTGTTATAATTATTCAAGATATTTGTATGAATGTATGTGTTTATGTAGGTACCTTAATAAATTGATCTTTTGTAAAAATATATATACTACTCAGTTTACTATTATGTTGTTATTAGTACTACTTATTTTTATTAATTTTGTATAATTATTATTTTGGTTGCTAATGGCAATAGATACATTAAAATTTGGTTGATATTTTAATATATATTCCTAAATTATTTGGGTAGCAAAACTATAGCATTGGAATTTCAAATTTATGATTTAGCTTTTACATAGATTATTGTAGTATTTTTAGACCATTTTATATATATTTTACTTAAATTTAATTGTGAGTGTTAGCCCTAAAATAATTTATTAGGATTTCCAAACCTATTATGTTCTTCAAAGTATTATCTAAAAACGATATTTTAAATAGTCATAAATATTTTTCAATTTTTGAATAGTCAATAAAAGTATAGATTTTATCAAGGTTTTATTTTACAAAATACGTTTCTTAGCCTCAAATAAATTAACTAATTTAATTATTTTGTTTCCTTATAATATTTTTGATTTATAGAGATATAGGTTTCAAACTAAAATACTTTTGACAAAACTTACAGTTTTGCCTTAAAATAACTTTCGATTTTTCGGGTATATGGTTGAAAGCATATTTTGACTAATAATTTATATTTCAAATATTATAAAATATTTTCTAAAATTACATATATTATTTGACTTCCTTCGATTTTCTCCATCTCATGATTTAAGCCATTATTCCTATTCCTCGCAAATTTTGTACTACTTCCTGTCGATCCTGACCAATTGGACTATTCTGGACCCGATGGAACCGCCTGTGTCGTCAACAGAGGCTACTATGCATAGTTGTAACACCGAAGTAAATCTTGTGTCACCTTTATTATACCACACCAGGCTGCTCACCAGGCGTCGTAACATGCAAGTATACCTTGCTAATTTACTGTCATATTATTTATTTTCAGCATTATTTACTTTGTTTCATATTGTTAGTTTCCTTTTTTATAAACTGTGCGTCCAAGCCATACTTGGATGCAAGCGACTTTATTAGTCGTTATTTTATTTTATGCATGTTAACTTAGTGTTAGCAGACTACCTTCTTGTTGGGGGATATCCTTATATCTCCCTTGGCCATGACACACACACTACACAGTTGGAGACATTTTGCTAGGGGCACGACTTATGGACTGGCCCTATCTAAAGTCGTGTGACGGATAGATGATCGTAACTGCAATGACTAGGGTTTTAGAGACTCAAGCAGTTACAAAACTGGACGAGCAATGGACATGACTTGGTCAGTATGGGGAACATTGGGGGAGGACAGTCGCTAGTGCGTATGGGAATCTAAACAGATAAACCACAGTCTCCGGATGGAACTATGGCAATTTATTTGCACATGCCCTCTGACGTTTTGGACGTTACGGACGAATACAAATGACTGGATGCGAGTTACGTTCACATAGCCTAAAATCCCACCCATGCGCATGAAAGTTGTCCTCTAAATTGCACATTAGGCGGTTAGAATCTCCTTTGCATATTTGTGTCTAGGATAGTCTTTTATATATTATTTTATTATTCTGACAATTCATATTAGCATGTTCTTCCTGTATCTTGCTACGTCCGTCTGAGGACCTGGTTATTCCCTAGGCGTGTGCTTTCATGATTCACTGAAGGTGTTCTAGCCAAGGCTGTCCTTCTCTCCATTCCTTCGATGACGATTGTGCTTGGTTCGTCTTGCCATTTTATGGATCATTCTTGTACATTTCTTTCATTGAGATAGTTGGTAGTGGACTTTGTCTCCGCCCAACGATTATATCATAAATATTCAATTTGATTTTTATATTATTATTCTTTTCATTGTGGATGAGATTTAGTTTGTCTTGGATTACTGTATTTTACAACTTATGTATACATACAAGACCCATGTACTTCGTATGTATACAGCTGGCATGTCTACGTTCCAAGTCCTACGTATTTTAGGACTGGGGCGTTACAGAACCTGTTGGCGCAAGTTTCGTCTCGATCCGACGACTGTACACGAAGTTAGGGTCAAGTTTACAAATTGGCGATACGGGAGTATCTTGACTGTACACGAAGTTAGGGTGAAGTTTGCAAATTGGCGATACGGGAGTATCTTGACGGATAATTTCGTCGCGCACACGCGATGAAACTGAGTTCCGTCAGTTCCCACACGTCTGAAACGTCCATACACGCCTTTCGATGCGTATAACGCGCGACTATGTCGCCCGGTTCGTCGGGCGCACGTCGTATCGAGAAAATTTCTAAATTTTATATAAGTTTAAAATAGTTTTTCCTCCAACTTCAATATCAATTTACTTTTTACACGTTAATCGAAACGACGATCTAGAAGATGTGTTGCGATCTGGGTTATGTTGTTTTCTACTGTTTTTGATTAGTTTCTACAAATCTTTAATGCACAGCAAGAAAATTGGCTGATAAGTTGTCGTTTAAAATTGAATTTAACAGTCCAGAAAATTAGATTTTTTGCTAACTTCGGTTCAATTTTTCGTACCAGCTAGATGGTTATGTCGAAATCCATCTGGAGGATCTCGAAGAGGGTCAAGTCTACTTTCTAGAAAATCTCACGGATCGAAAATAGGTGCTACGAGTAAAAAGTTACGTCATTGGAAATTAAGGTACCTTGAGTGAAAAAACTGCTCCGTAGATGACGAGGGGCTGACATTCGATGCTCCGTTCGTCGCACACACAACTCCGTCGCTGGTGAAACAAACTCGTTGGCGAAGAGGGTATGTTCTGCCGTAATTTTTGTTTTGGAAGTCTATGGTTTTGAGGTTCGTGGAGGAAGTTATATATAAAACAAATTGGCTGAAAAACCTAATACTACTATTATTACTAATAAGTAATTGGGCTTTTGCCCACGGGTTGGTGCGGAAATAAGCGCTGCTACTTGTAGCTAGGGGAGAGGAGGGGCCCGTCCACTTATGTGGATGGGTGGTTTTTATTATTTTTTTCTTTTTTTTCTTTTCTTTTCTTATTCTTTTCCTTTTTCATTTTCCTTCTCATTTATTTTTTTCTTTTTCATTTCTTTTTATTTATTAGAAATTCTTTTCTTTTTTTAACCTATTTTCTATTTTCCTATTATTACTCTATTTAAATATCTAAATTCTATTTTATTTATTATTTCTAATTAAAAACTCTTTTCAATAATTCAATAATTAGATATATTTATATGCATATATATTCCCACATATATGCATATATAAATATATACACCTTAGTAAATCAACACATACACACATACATATATACATATATATAAATATATCATATAAACTTACACCCATACTATGCACTACACTCATAATATTATTCATACATATATTTTAGCAAAAATTTTACGAAATTAATATTAAATAAATTAATAAATTAGGGGGTTTACATCCTACCCAACTTAAAGAAATTTCGATCTCAAAATTAAAACTATGGTAAGGGGGTCTAATGCAAATGCAAAAATTTTAAGGGGCTAACGCATGAAGGTCGTCCCTTGGTTTTCGAACAAATGAGGGTAGTTGTACAAGGAACCTTATTGGCTTAATTTCTATAGGGTAAGTGTTCTTGGTTCAAGGCTCTACACCACTTATAAAGTTGGCTATCCGTGATAAACGTCGTTACGAGCCTTCTGAGAGGGGCTAAAAGGTGCAGGGGTTTCATATTGAATGAATCCATGTCGAATTTAAACTATATTGGTGGGGCAATATCTCGTAAGATCAACTTATACCATCTCTGCTAGGCTATGGTAGTCTAGAACAAGTCCTAACTCGAGAGGTTGGGCTAGTTCTGAATCGGATTGGTTAGTTAGGTGTCGTAAGTCAAAAAATATGCCTCCCATGGCTTTGTGTACAAGTGGCAGATAGGGTCTCAATTGAGTATCACACTAGGGAAGGTGCATATTGGGTTTCGAGTAGATCACAACCATATATCGGGTCCAAAGTTTTGAGTTGAGTTTTGTTCTCAGATTGAAGCCGAAAGGTTCATCGGTATTATGGTATGGTTTATAATTAGCCCTTTTGTTTCTCAAAAATCGTATCACAAAAATAGAGTAAAAGAGGATGTGTTTTAGTGGGACATGATATGTCTACATGAAGGTGGACTCGTATAGGTCTTGCAGATGGAATTTGTTGGAAGGTCGCAACTGGTCTTGTGCTCCGAATCTAAATGCCATGATCGAGGACCCAAAAATGTTCTAAATAGAAAGTGGGAGTTCATGAGGCACTAATTATCGTTCTAACAGAAACTACTTATTCTAATCAATAGGCAATCCTAGTACATTCTAAATTCTACTGGGGCTCTACGATCTATATCCTACAGTAATTTATTTCTAGAAGTTAACAAAGACACCGCTCTATGGTTTAGTGGAGTTAGGTTCGAGTTGGAAGGTCATACCTCAATTTGTGGAAGAATATTACACGATGTACTAGAATACGAGATGTGATAGATATGGGTCAAGTTTTGAAGACCGTACTTTGATTCCAACAGATGTCAATGATTGTATGAATATACCTTTTCTGCCTATAGATGGTATGATGAACTGAGGAGGATATTACAGGTCTATCTTCCCTCAATACGAGCATTTGACTTTCCAAAATCTGTAAAGGCAAAAACAATAAGTGTTCCAGGAAGAGAGGATCGAATACGAATATGGGATTTTAGAGGCGTTCCTAATAGAGTTGTCAAGGCAGTTGCGGATGAGATCCTAGATCCATCTATATCTCATTACACGTAGGACAAGCAAATAAAAGCGAACAAACTGTACGAAGGTTGGTCAGACCATCATACACTGATTCTGTTTAGACAATATGTTAGTGGACGTCCCCAATATACACATGTCGTGAACAAGCTCGATAAGGAGAAGCTTGCAAAATCTTGGCTATAATAGCGGTGTTTAGTCAGACTAGTCCAAATATTAGTACGCGGGATTTATGATTGAATAAAAACACGAGTAGTTCGAGGTTTAAGAATCTAAGCCGTGTCCAGTGTTCGTGCTTATACAATCGTCCTACTGTCTGATTTTCTCTGGCCTTGGCTAAACTTACGATGCATGGATATGATAACAGGGAATATGAAAATTAAAAATCATACCTGCTATGACTTCTCCTTCTGTTTCCACATTCTCCACTACTAACAAGAAGGTATGCCCGTAATTCTGGCCGGGGTCCTGAACTCTAGTCCTGTCGTGCTGCTCTGGCTGGGGTGGTAATGGTGGGTGAGGAGCTCCAATTGTTGGTGCTATAAGCCCAGACACCTGTTGTCCTGGTCGAGGTACTGGGAGTATAGGAGTTGTCGGCCTCGGGGTCTGTCGAGCATATACTATCGCCTGCTGCTCTGGGCAATCCTTGACCATATGATGGCTGGATCCACACCTCAAGCACCATCCATGATGGATCCGACAGTCTCTCTGGACATGTCCTTTCTTCCCACAGTAATGGCAAACGGGCTTCTGATATGGTGTGGGCCTCTGCTCGTACTGTCCTGTGGGCCTTCTAATAGGTCCATCATGTGTAGCTCTAGCCAGTACGACTGCTAGTGTATGGAGTCTCGATGTCTGTTGCTGCTCCTTGCGAAGAATCTCCTGGGAACGAGCTTCTTCCAAGATAGTTGAATAGGAGACTCGAGACTGGGTAGTCGTATAAGACGAGCTCTGGTGCAAGCCCTTGGTGAAATCTTATCGCCTTCTCTAACTCTGTCGGAATCAATCCCGCACCAAATCTACTCAGGCGATTGAACTCTGAGTCATACTCATCAACTGTCATATTCCTTTGCTTCAAATAAAGGAACTGATCGTAGAGACCATCTCGAACATGAATAGGGAAGAACCACTCATAAAATGCATGATAGAACTGCTTCTAGGTGATCCCAGTGCCTAGTCGTCTATCTTCCGTCTTCCACCAGTGGTGAGCATTATCTTCTAACAGTAGGTCCACTGCTGTCATCCAATCTCGAGCTGGCAACTGGGATGCCTTCAGTAGTTTCTCTGTACTAATAAGCCAGTGTGACACTTCTAGTGGCTTCTCCGTTCCTCTAAAGGCCTTGGGGTTCATATCCATGAAATTCTTGATAGAGCCTTCATAAGGATACAGAGCCGGTGCTAGTACTTGTACTGGAGGTGGTGGTGGAGGTCTAGCTAATGATGCCATCATTGTTTGTCTCATCAGCTCAATCTGCTGCTACTGAGCCTGCATTATGGCGTACATAAACAGGGAAGTAGGGCTCCCATCAGTCGGTGTTGGAGGCATCTGAGGTCCCGACTGTGGTGGAAACTGCTGAGGGAATGGTGGTGGTGGAGGCAGTGGTACATTCCCTTTCGATGGCATGGTAGTGGTCTGTCCAGCCTGGCTGACTAGGGGTTCTTGTGTCTCATGGCGTACCATCATCGGAGTCGTAGTAGGCAACGACTGTCCTGGCTGGTACGAGGTCACCGGGGTCATCGGAGGATTCTGTTCCTCTTGGGTGGCCGCATCACCAGAGGTGATGGCCATGGTGGAAGTGTGTCCGCTTCATAGATTCATACTGTTGGCACGAGGAAGAATAGGACGATATTAGGAAAAGTTAGATATGAGGTAATTCAAGTAATCAAAGGCATTTGAAAACATTGGAAGTCAAGGGAAGTAGTAGTTCTGGATGAGATACTATTCCTATTCCTATATGCAGGCTTGTTGGGCACAGTCAGATAACCCTACAATATTTTCGTAGACCTGCATGGGCCACCACAAAAATATGTAACGCCCCAGTTCCAAAATACTTAGGACCAAGTACGCAACATGCCAGCTGCACATATACAAAGAATACTCCAATATATGAAATCCTCGTATACATAAGCTGTATATATATAATAAAATTATAGACCAGAATATAAGTATCTAATCTCATCACAGCTCAACACAGAAAAAACGAGTCCAATAAATAATACATCAAAAGATAGCTGGGTGGACATACGTACTCCAGACAACTATGAAAAATAGTCACAAAGATCGGAGTCCAACCTTCGCAAAATAGAAAGTAAATGAAAGAACATAAGATATCCACTACATAGTCTCAATAATCCTCTAAAATAAGAATAGAGCTAAATGTCAAAGGGAAATGCCTCGTCGCCTACAAAAGATGGATCCAATGTCGTTCCGTACTCCTGTGAGAAATCGTCTAATCATGGAGAGATAACCAGGTCCTCAAAGGGACATAACAAGATACAAGAAAACACCATGCCATATAAACTGTGATATATAATAGAAAATAAGAGATGCGTGCAATAGGCTACCTAACCGTACTATAGTGAATATGCAATAAAGAACAATCCTTCACATATGGGCACTCAGGCTGTATAGCAGTGGCATCGTCCCTCTCATCGGGAATCAGTACAAGCCGTCCGTAACGTTCGGTTAACGTCAGAGGGAATCAGTAAGAAAACGTACATAACGTTCCATGAACGTCAGAGGGAATCAGTACAATAGGGTGAACCAGCGTCTCCAACGGAGCTTCAGGTTAAATAGCAGTATGTAAATATGGCCCATACATCAAGGAACAAGTCTTCCCTTCCATTGCCTAATGGAGTCACATCTATGACTCATATGAACCTCTAGTAACTGCCAAGTCCACTAGCATGCAATTCTATTGGCAGTTACTCCTAACCGTCGTACGCCTCAAACGTATCGGTGGCCAGCCGACTATGCGAGTACGTGTCCTATATGTGACTCAAAATACGTGGTAAAGTATGTGTCAAGGCCGCATAAGATATACCCATACCTCATTATCCAATGGGTGGTCACTAAGCTAAGTTAATACAAAATAATTTAAAAGTAATTAGAACGAACGATATAGTCGCTTGCACCCAAGTGTGACTTGGACGCACAACAATATAGAACAAATATATGAAACTAAAAATAAATAACTGAAAATAAAGTAAATTAATCAAAGAGTAAGGTGGCAAGGTATCTTGCCTGATGGTACAAAGTGGCAAGTCAAGAAAATCACAGTATCAGCCAAGAAACGTCACAATCTCCAAACAACTCTGAATGCTGAAATAAACATCAAAAACGTACTCGGTGTATAAGATATACCTAGGAAACACCTGTCCAAAAGTCTAATTCTGGAACAGGGGCAAAATCGTAATTTGGGTCAAAACAATATCCGCCGTTGGACTCGCTTTGTACCGAAATGCGTGCTAATATCTATGGTCTCTAAAGTTGTCAAACTACATGTCTACGAATTAACTTTAAGGAGAGGAACTCAACGGTATGTCCAGTTTTGGATTCCGATGAGCCGCGTACAAAATCGCCCGTTTGAGTGGGTCGCAGGCCCGCCAAAAAAGGGGTTCCGATCGACCTTCTCAAAATCAAACCAAACTTGGCATACAGGACCAGAAGTTTGATTCGAACCTGTTGGCCCAAGTTTCGTCTTGATATGATGATTGCACACGAAGTTAGGGTCAAGTTTGCAAATTGGCGATACGGAGGTATCTTGACGGATACGGACTGATTTCGTCGTGCACACACGACGAAACTGAGTTCCGTCAGTTCCCACATGTCAGCAACGTCCATACGCACCTTTCGATGCATATAATACGTGACCACGTCGCCCGGTTCGTCGGGGCGCACGTCGTATCGAAAAAATTTCCTCTAACTTCAACATCAATTTACTTTTTACCCGTTAATCGAAACGACGATCCAGAAGATGCGTTGCGATCTTGGTTATGTTGTTTTCTACTATTTTTTGATTAGTTTCTACAAATCTTTAATACACAATAAGAAAATTGGCCGACAAGTTATCGTTTAGAATTGAATTTAACAGTCTAGGAAAATAAATTTTTTGCTAACTTCGGTTCGATTTTTTGAACAAGCTAGATGGTTAGGTCGAAATCCATCTAGAGGATCTCGAAGAGGGTCCAGTCTACTTTTCAGAAAATCTTACGGGTGCCACGAGTAAAAAGTTACGTCGTCGGAAATTAAGGTACCTTGAGTAGAAAAACTGCTCCGTGGATGACGAGGGGCTGACTTTCGATGCTCCGTTCGTCGCGCACACAATTCCGTCGCTGGTGAAACAAACTCGTAGGTAAAGAGGGTATGATCTGTCGTAATTTTCGTTTTGGAAGTCTAGGGTTTTGAGGTTCGTGGAGGAAGTTATATATAAAACAAATTGGTTGAAAAACCTAATACTACTATTATTACTAATAAGTAATTGGGCTTTTGCCCATGGGTTGGTGCGGAAACAAGCGCTGCTACTTGCAGCTAGGGGAGAGGAGGGGCCCGCCCACTTATGTGGGTGGGTGGTTTTTATTTTTATTTTTATTCTTTTTCTTTTCTTTTCTTATTCTTTTCCTTTTTCATTTCCCTTCGCATTTCTTTTTCATTTTCATTATTTTTCATTTCTTTTTCTTTTTCATTTATTTTTATTTATTAGAAATTCTTTTTCTTTTTTGAAATTCTTTTTGTAAACCTATTTTCTATTATTACTATATTTAAATATCTAAATTCTATTTTATTTATTATTTCTAATTAAAAACTCTTTTCAATAATTCAATAATTAGATATATTTATATGCACATATATTCCCACATATATGTATATATAAATATATACACCTTAGTAAATCAACACATACATATATACATATATATAAATATATCATATAAACTTACACCCATACTATGCACTACACTCATAATATTATGCATACAAGTATTTTAGCAAAAATTTCACAAAATTAATATTAAATAAATTAATAAATTAGGGGGCTTACATGGAGGCTAGGTTCTGTTCGGGGGAAGGGTTACAACCCCGGTCCTTGTTTGGTTTACGGGATTTAACTCGGCTTTCGAATGGCTCCCAAGTCTTCCCATATCTTTGTCTTGTATTTCATTATACTGTCTATTATAAAATTTGTCAATTCATATGGAACTTCTGTTGGTGTTTGTACTTGCTCATTTTTTTGACAGAATACCGCTGATATATTACAGATGTTTTTTAGGCAGACTACTCGACCAACTATGGGGTCGAGACAGATGGAGACTTAGGCCAGGACTGTGGCCTGATAGTTGAGCCACTCGACTTTGTACTCCCAGAGTAGTTTGCTTAGTTAGGCTTGCCTGGACTGCGATCCAGCTTTTGTTTTAGACTTTAGTAGCATATATTTATGTTTTGTGACCCTGTGATGTTGTTTGTTTCTCTCTAGCTGTATTGGATGTTGAACTCATTTTCCGTTTTCACATCTATCATATTTCTATTTCGTGCTATCTATCCTAGTTTGTTCTTGTGATTGAGTTATGCCACATTATACCTCCGTACGGAGATGACAGGTATCCTTATATTTTATCTAGTTGTAGTTTTTACAGACGACCTATACAGCATTCTACCGCCGATTCTGCGGCGTAGGCAGGACGTACCTACTTCTCGTGCCCTTACTCTAGGGTGTGGGTCGTGACACATTTTTGTGGTGGCCCATGCAGGTCTGTATCGTAATTAGTGCGATCTTGTAATGGTGCTCAACTTGGAGTACTAATTACGAGCCTGCGACTATGACATAGGATCTAGGATATGATAGGAGTTACGTAATCACATTTTAGGAAAATTCTGATCTTCTGATTAACAAGACAACTCTTCTTGTATTGAATTCAATTGTCCTTCCTTGATACTCCTTATCCTGTGCCATATTGACTCCTTATTTCAATCTATCCTCAGGATGGCGATTATTCGCTCTCAGGCAGCAAGATCTAGTGTTGTTCCGGAGAGGCCCGATCCTGTAGGACCTCCACCTCCGGCTGCGGGAGCTGCAATTGAGGGAGTTGCCACCATCAGTTCCTGTCCTTCAGGCGGGAGTAACAGCAACGGTTCCAGGAGGTCTTCCACCTCTAGTAGCGGGACCGTCCATTGTCATTCCTGAGACTCTTCCACCGATGCCTTCGCTACAGACTGATATACAGCAGATGATGGCCCTTCTACAGCAGATGTTACAGACCCAAAGGACCTAGGCTGAGGCACAACACTTCTAGACAGAGGTGTTACGGCAGAGCATGGAGAACTCCCACCAGCTGGCGATTACAGCAGTAGAGAGGGTTGTACCGGGTACAGTTTAGGGTATCCCGTTCAGCACCAGGGACAGGACCTGAGGTAGACTACTCCGTACGACTTCTGCGGAAGGCTGGGGTACACACGGGAGGTTTGCAGGATGAGGTTGTGCGTGTGTCTATACTGTGGGGTGCCCGACCACCAGCTGAAGGATTGCCGCTTTCGTGAAGTCTGAGGAGGCTAGGACAGAGTACAGCAGGCACCAGCACATGCCCACCAACAGTAGGGTCAGGGCAAGAGACAGGCCATGCAGTGTGCTTTCTGCTGAAAGCCGGGGCACACCCGGGAGGTTTGCACGATGAGGCTGGGAGTTTGTTTATTCTGTGGAGCTCCAGATCACCAGATGGAGAACTATGCTGCTCGTGCAGCCAGACGGGCAGGCCAGAACAGAGTACAATAGGCAAGGGAGGCCAGCAGGGGCGAGCTTTTGCCATAACAGTTGAGGATACGCAGACAGTAGCAGGGCAGATTATAGGTTCCAATCTTTTGATCTTATTTCCGTATTTGCCTCCTTATAAACTATCTTGAAATTCGATTCCATTTGTTCCTTGATCGTTTGATGAAATTTTGTTCTTGTGATATGATTTTCTTCTGAGATAAGTCGTATGGGCTAGGTCACCTCGATTATAAGATTTTAGAATCCTCTAGGGTCATGCTAGCAGACATAGTGAGGACATATAGTCGAATTATGGACGTATTTCTCGGGTGTGGGAATTTAAGGTTTTCGCTGCCAAGCATGTGGCAATCTAAAAATTTTAAATACCATGATTCTAGAGGTATGTACCTTAGTTAAGGACTCTGTGATTATCGTAGCCTTGCTCACTAGCATGACGAAGTTTCTGAGTATCATGATTCTGGACAGACGCATATGACTATCGAACTACATGATTTTGAGATTTTGTTTGTGGGATGTTTGACCTATGAGGAGCACTACCACCTTAATTTTGATAATAATTCTTTTAAGGTGGATAGACTTGTAGCACAGTTTCTAATTGAGAGTAATTTTAAATTTTATAATTTTAGTCATTAAATTATTGTCATTTAATTCATGCTTTGGTAATAATTTTAGTTTCGTGTCCGTGTCGGACACATAACAATTTTATTTGCAAGTGTTGTTGTGCCTTAAGAGATTTTTTATTTTGCTGAAAATTTTTGGAAGTATATGAGAGGGATTTTTCTGCATCTGTTTTTTTTGTGATTGCTTTGTTTTAATTTCGAGGACGAATTTTTTTTAGGTGGATAGATTTGTCACCCCCAATTTTCAAGAACAGGGATATTTTGGTCATTTTTTATTTTTGAATTTTTTTTGAAATTTATTTTATTATTTATGATATTATTTTGGGGTTATTTGAGTCGGGTTCAAATTTCAACTCAATCCGACTTGTATCGGGGACCCGGGGTAGATTTGACTCTAGTGGGACCCACCCATTAGTTAGCCATGGCCCACCAATCCCACTAGTTAGGCTAGAGAGATTAGGCTAATTCCCCAAGGTTAGTTTAGTCTAGATAGAGACTCATCTTTGACTCTTTTAACCCCCAAACCCTAACATAACTTAAGTTGAACCAATGTAACTTAGAGAGGGGTGTTTTAGACATTGTAGATAAGGGGAGAGAGCCATTCTTGACCGGCCACTAAGGGAGTGGTGTGTCACCATCTCCTTTTGTTCTTAGCCTCCGTTTTCTTTTCTTGAGTTCTTTCCCAAATTTGAGAAGAGACTCCATTGATTTACCATCAAATCAATCCATTTCTCCACCCAATCTTTTTTTTTCTCTACTCAATGAAGAGAGGGTGCTAGCCAAGTTTGGAAGGACTTGGCCTTGGTTCGTGTCCATTTGGAGGTCTCTAAGTGTCGGTATCGTATCGGGAGGGTTTCCTTAGATTCGATCAACCGGAAGGTATAATCTCTTCTCTATTCCATTCCTACATGCATTTAGGATTAATTCGAGCCCATAGGAATGACCCCCATGGTTGTGTCTCCATTTGTGTCCATTTCGTGTCCATTTGGAGGTCATAGGAGTGTCCTTTGTTGTGTTTTGTGTCTATGTGGGAAACCGCCAATTTTGGACACATCATGTTTGTGGTTTTGATTGAATGATTTATACCTATTTAGTCTCAGATTTTTGTGTCATGAGATGTGTCTTGTGTGTCCATATATATATATTTTTAGGTCTATATGTATATTTTCTTTGTGTGTGCGTGCATCTTATATATATATTATATATATATATTATATATATAGATATATATATATATATATATATATTTATATATATATATATAAATTATATAAATATTATATATATATATTTATATATATATATATATATATATTATATTAATATATATATATATATATATATTTATATATATATATATATTTATATATAATATATATATATTATATATATTATATATATATTTATATATAATATATATCTATATATAAAAATATATATATATATTATATATAATATATATTTATATATATATATAATTTTTATATATATATATATATATATATATATATGAGAGTGTCTCAGTGTATATATTGTGTGTGTGTGGTTAAATATGTACATATATGTATGTGTGTGTGTTGATATGTATATATATGTGTGTGTGTGGTTATACATATGTAATATATATATGTAGTGTGGTGTGGTGTGGAGAATTTTGATATAGAGAGTGAGATAGAGAGTGAGATAAGAGAAGTGGAGAGTGGGCATGGAGAGGTAGCTGTTGTCTTCTTGGACAGCAGCATAACACATCAACAGTAGCAGTAGCAGGGCACTTGTTGCCCTGCTTTAGTTTCAAGTTCATACCTTCAGCCTTTCCCCTCATTTAGTTTTATTTAGTCCCATGTCAGCCAATTAAACCTCATCCCAGTCCCCATCACACAAGTCCATTTCAAATTCAGCCAAACCATTCCCCAAACAGTCCATATCAGCATAACCCCATTTCACATTCAATTTAGTCCTAATCAGTTTCTTACATTCAGTTAAAAAATCCATTTCATTCTTCCAAACATTCAATCCATTAATCTATCCATTCGTTTATAACATTTCAGCCATATTCATTTATCCATTCATTCCACTTCAAATTTTAGTCCACCATTAAGTGTAGCCCTGCTCATGGGATGCAGCAGAAGCAGCTGTAGTTGCTGTCCTCTTGGACAGCAGCAGCATCAGTTGAGAACAGCAGCAGTAGCTGCATCCTCCTGCAGCAGGCTGCAAGGAGGAGCCCCCCTATTTCATTCTACATTCCCCTCATATCATTCACCATTCCTAAATCCATTCAGCCCTCACCCCATATACAAATTCAGTCCCCCTCCTGATTCTTCATTCTTTCACCAATTTTTTCATCTAGTTCTGCATCAATTCATCCCTTTTAGCATTCAATTCATACCCTCATTCATACATCCATATGCCCATTCATTAATCCTTATTCATTCACCCTTTCATTCAATATCAGCCTCTTCATTCAACCATCCCTTTCATTCATCCACCCAAACATATCTATTCCATCCATCCATTCACCAATCCATTCATTCATAGACTCATCATAGCCACCCATGTTCCAGCCATCTATCTGTCCATACATGCCTCAGTCATCACATGTTCATCCATACAAATTCCGTCCCACCTTATTCATATTCTATTCTATTTCATCTCTATTTCACCCCTCTTGACCACTATATACCACCTATAAACCCCATGTAGGTGACATGTTAGTGAATGTTTTTAGTGATGTTAGTAGAGTTAATTTATACAATAAGGTAAGTTAGAATGTGAGTAGGTAATGGTTCATGTTAGGATTTCCATATTAGAGGGTAAGATAGATGAAAGGGTTGGTATTTGAGAATATGATATATATATATATAGTGTTATAGATTTGGTTATAGGCTAGTATGAGATTAGGAGATTGAGTTATCTTATGATACCAAGGAGGTATCATAGGATATATGATATTTACCCTAGGAGAAGGGCATGGTATTAGGATCCTTTAAGATACGATGTTAGACTATCAGATACCATGGCATGGTATCGAGATACGAGGGCATGGTATTAGGATACCCATGTTGGGGTAGAAAAGTGCCTAGGAACTAAGGTAGGGGCTTGGTAGTGGGTTTACCTTGGTGATGGTAATACGTAAGTTAAGGTAATGGGGTAATTGTAAGATATGAGATTTATAGTTTAAGATATAATTAGAAATAGTTTCTTTGGTTGGTAATCGTCAGGATTAGTACTCTTAGACTAGTTTCGACCACGGTTAACCGTTTTGACCAAAAGTCAACGAAAGTCAACCGAAAAATAATTTAGCCTAAAGTGACTAGAACTTGACTGGACTCAACCAGAGTTGACCAGTTGACTGAAATTCAACAGTTAGTCAACAATAGACTAGTTTGACCTAGGGTTGACCTAGAGTTGACCAGAGTTGACCAGTTGACCAAAAGTTAACTTAAGTCAACCTTTGACCCAGATTGACCTAGTTTGACTTGGATTAACTTCCCGTGACCTTGTTTGACCTTGGTTGTCCTAGTGTGACCTAGCTTGGCTCAGTATGACCTAGTTTAGCTTGGTGTGACTTAGTTTGACCTATTTTTGACTTAGACTTGCATATCATGACTAGATTAGCTTTTTCATTATTAAACCATGTTTGACTTATAGTATCTCATCTTTAGGTCTGTGATTACTCTGAGCATCTGTTCACCTTATCATCTCAGGACCACAGGCGAGTACATTCACTGATAGTTTTATTGTCTTGATATCTGTATTCCGATCAGTTGTAGTGTCTTACTCGATTTTCAGTCACGATAGTTCACGGACTAGTATATGTTAGATCATGTCATGAGATATTGTTCCTAGTTTTCTTGGTAAATTGGTACATTTCCTGTCTTATTCCCTGTACTTATATAGACACCGATTCCTAAGGGGACTTGCTACCCTCTTATGGAATCCCGTGTCATGACGTGTCATGTCAGATCTATTATACTATTCGGGGGTGAAGAATTATAGGGGCTATGTGATCAAAGCCTCATGTATATTCTTGTGCTTGTGCCACTCTCACCTCACGTAGGTAATAGCGAGATTATTCTTGTGCTCGTTATCCAGGTGGCGGCATGACCCTTTCCAGATTTCTTGTGATTATCGGGCCAAGTGGATAGCCTGTCCTGTAATATTTCCCAAGTCGAGACATAACGCTTTAATAATTCAATGCACATTTATATTTTTTATCATATGAGGCTAAGTTTGTTCGAGTGAAGGGTTACATCCCCGGTCCTTGTTTGGTTTAAGGGTTATAACTCGGCTTCCAATAGTTTCTAAGTCATTATATATTATATTTGTCGTCCTATTCAGTACTCACATCCTGTTATAATTTCCAGTTTGATTTTGTCTGTATTTCACATGTTCTACATGCTCTTATGCTATACATTGATTGGAGGCTAGGTCTTTTGGGGAGAAGGGTTACAATTTACAGTACCCACGACCACCGAAAAGAGAGAGGAGAAAGAGAGAGAGAGGAGAGATTACCTTTGGGAGAGATGAGAGGAGAG
>JANAVB010003400.1:47584466-47626091 GCA_029216955.1 Iris pallida | reverse complement strand
AAACTTTTGTGGACTTGGATGTGGTACCTAGTTTGCCTAAGTCTATTACACTTATTTGTGATAATTGTACAGTTGCAAACTCGAAAGAACCACGAGCCCGTAAGACTGGCAAACTATTGAGCACAAGTACCACTGATACGAGATTTCGTAAAGAAAGGAAAAGTTACTGTGATCAGATAGCATCAGCCGACAACCTAGTTGATCCCTTTACAAAGAGCTACCAGCTAAGGCTTTTGACAGTAATGTTGAGGGAATGGGAGTCAGATGTGTAGCAGCATGGCTTTAAGTATAAGTGGAAGATTTTTAACAGTATACTGAAAGCAATGCTTTGAGTATAAGTGGGAGATTGTTTAGGGTTATATACTAAAGCATCACTTTTGTAGTAACCTTATTTCCTTAATTTTGAATGAGACTCATATGGGCAAATGTTTGCATATTGTATTTGTGCAAGTGTTAATGCAAATGTCTGATATTCTATATTGTAGATAATATGGTGTGTGGTGTCACACAGAAGATCATATTATCAGTTTCCTATGGAGTATATAAATAGTTCACAACCTAGATGGACTTGGACAATCTATTGGAAAGGTTGTAGTGTAATCCGGTATTAGTCTATCTTGACTATAGGTTTACACTAGTACACTTTGTGTGTATTCAACAGGACCACTTGAGGTTGTTCTCTTTGTACTGACTACATAAGAACAAACACCTCTGTTATTATGGATGCTTGTACCCTTAATCCGATATAATAACGGACATGTATATGTAGTGTGCATTACTTTGACTCATAAAAGGTGAGATTCATTAGGATCAACAACCTCTATGAATTGGGTAATAACATTGTATGTATGATGGCTGTTGATAATAAATGGAATCCATGTCCCGATACATCGGGTTGATGATGTCCTCTTAAGAGCTCATAAGGATTGTCATGTAAACCCTGCAGGTGGATATCCGACATAAAAATAAAGTTGAGCGGTACTACTTAAGGATAAAAGATTCGAATCAATATAGTTGTCAGTAACTTAATTTGATCCACGGACATACGATATCTTAACATGGGGAGCCAAACGAGCCTATAAAAAAGGAGCCCGCAAAATAATGGAATTAGGGAGGTAGTGCAACAATAGCTCATTAGTGGACCGAGCTATTGTTAATGGGCCTGGATTGTGTGTTCGGGCTGAACACGGGATATCCAGATCCGTTAGGAGGCCTAACCCTAATTTCTCCTCATGGTCCCTGCCATAGCCTATATATATCCTCTATTCTCTGGGCGCCATATATGATCAAAAATTGAAATTTTCTCTAAATTCGTGATTCACGTAAGGAAAGAAAGAGAGGGCTGCCAAGGAGAAGAAAGGTTAGGAGATCGTCGCCCATAGACGCACAACTCGAGATAGGAATACGTACAGAAGATCTTGGGGTCGTCCGTCGAGATTGCCAGGAATTACTTGTCTCCTTTCCGCCGCAGGTATATTCGTGAACCCTAGTTTTTGCCTATGAAGGGTTAGAACACGTATTAGATCTGTTAGCTTTCTATCGATCAATACGCCACCAAAGGAAGGGTCCTGGGAATCCCCATTCCATCAATACGGACTAAGGACGACTGCCGCAGTCTTATATGGCCCAGCATGGTCGAACTCTGAAGGGCTTATGCGGCTCAAATGACTCAAGCAGATGATCCTATCTTGCGATAAGACATATGGCAGCTGACCAGTCTCAACCACCCAGATTCGCTACAACAAAATCTCAACACCTCCACCAGCTGGCGGCCCGAGATCGAGTCTTTATGCGCTGTGAAAGACACGTGGCCACGTGCCCTTAATGCAGCCCAAAAATCTCTGCTACAGAAAATACTATAAATAGCAGGGTATCACACCCAGGCAAATGGTTGACAATCCAAGGATGGTAACCCACGAAGGGCAATTTCTTCAAGAGCAAGGAGCGGTCAGATAGTCCAAGGAGTAAGGCAGAGTTGCTATACTTTCTCGAGCCTCTATCGTCAACCCCTAAATCAAAACTAAACAATTGTCTTAGATTGTTTCCTAAGCTTTCTTTCTAGGCTTTCTCTTGTACAAGCGAGTTTAGAATCAAGTTCAATTCGTCTGTAATTTTTTTTGCTTGATATTTAATGGCAAACACGATGGCGACTCTACTGGGGACATCCTTCTCTTCTGATGAGAAGTTGGTGACGCAATCTGACGTATCCAAGCTCGGCTCTATGCAGCAATGCTCGTGGTTCGATTTGACCAATGAGCATTCAAAGAAATTCTCTATGAAGGGAGCACCAGCCCATCGCAGAAGCGAGCCAACCCAAAGAGAGCCCACAGCATGTCGAAGTGTAAACTATTGCCCCCGACCAGGTTTTCGAAGAAGCTCCTTCTGCGGCCCAAGACGGTCATCAAGACTCTCATACGGCCTTGCTTCCGACCGCAGATAACCTCACTGTTTCTAAATCTAGCAAAGAAAAATACTACGATGCTGAGTTTTTGGGGGCACAAGAGAAATCCATGCGGACGAGAAAGAGGCCGCATAAGAGAGATGGGCAGATGACTCATACGGCAGCCAACCCTGGCCGCAGGCAGATCGCCTATGCGACAGCAAACTCTGGCCACAGACAGATTGCCCATGTGGCAGCCAACTCTTGCCGTAGGCAGATCTCTCATGCAACAGCCAACTCGGCCATAGGCAGATGGCCCATACGGCAGCCAGTCCTGGACATAGATAAATGTCTCATGCGGCCCTGTCAGAAGCTCTGTGTTCGACCGTTCTCTTATGCGGGCCCGACTCCATGCGGCCCATTGAGAATGTGGGATGTATCAATCTGGACTCTTTTTACTATGCGCCTTCGGGTGCTAAGACAAAGAAGTCTAGGTAGTACGGGCCCAACAGCCAAGTCAACTGTCCAAGTTGCTGACCGTCACGGGCACCGTTAACTGTTATACGGGCTCCTGATGAAAAGTTGTACAGAACCACCTGCGTCCAGTCCTCCAGGCTAATGGACAGGGTGGGTCTCAAAGTTCCCTCCAATGATCGAGAGCAAGTGCTTTTACTAGCCTCAGATCAGGGAGCAACATGATACCTACGCACCCGTGTGCTCGGGATACCCGAGTCCACAAATAGGATGCAAAGGAAGATCAATCTGCTATCGACTTGCGAAAGGTGATTACTTATAAATGAAAGAAAAAGGAACCAACCTTGGCATGCGATGAGCCCCTCTCGGGACGTCGTTGCACCCAAGTCATCATCAACTGCTGCTGCGACAGTCAGTAGCACCTGAAGATCGGCAGTCCATTTTCCAACGACTGCAGCAGCCAGCACCTTTCTAATAACCACTTCAGAAATAGACACAAATTTTGGAGACAAGGAATTTCCTGTCGCCTCCTGTAATTCAACTCGGAAGGTTTTTCCCGACAAGGAAGGAAAGAAGACAGACTCTTCCAGCCCAGCAGTCTCTACCAACATTGTAAGGAAACTTGTCTGGAGGACTGCCACCGACAACCACACGGGGTGTCTACCTAGGCACTCGATCCAAAAAGAAGCTTCCAACACCTGGAGGTGCGTCCTTGACCTCCCTGGGGGTAGATGAGGTCGGGGGTAGCAGTCCCCTCAAGTATGCGACAACCCGTATTCCAAGAGCATACACAGGGGTAGCGATCCACTAAAATTACGCAACAGACGTGGACGTCCCTGAGGATGACCGCCCTTGCCAAGATGATGTGGCTTCCTACAAAGGGGGTACACTACCAAAATACATGTATTTACCGACGGCCTTATCCGTCGGTAGTCCGTCGCCAAAAATAAATACCGACGGATTACCGACGGATATTTAGGTAAACAGCCGTCGGGAATAACCTCGTCGCTAAAACATATCCGTCGCTACTCCGTCGCTCAGCGACGATTTAGCGACGGAATACCGTCGGCGCATTTAAATATATATAGCGACGGATACCGACTAGCTTTCGTCAAAACATGTATCAGGATATAGGTTAGCGACGGAAAAGTCCGTCGCTAAAGAGTCGGCAAAACCGTATCAGTGATTTTCTGATATGCAATATCCGTCGCTAATTCCGTCGTAAATTTGTCGGTAAAAGCGTATCAGAGATTTCCCATACGGCAGGTCGTCGTATGCCGTCGCTAATCCATCGAGTGTACGACGGATTAGCGTCGTATTAGCGACAAAACATCCGTCGCTAACTGCAAAATTTATGGACATCAACAGAACCAGGTCGACGGACATTCCGTCGCTAAACCGTCGCTCAATGTAAATTCTCCAGGTAGCGACGGATATTACATCGCCAATCCGCGATACATTAAATTCCTACAGTTAGCGACGGATAGTCCGTCGGGACTTTGTCGCCAGTCCGCCGTAAGTTAGTCGCCATCCGTCGCGAAAGCTAAAATTTATGGACATCAAACAGCACCAGGTCGACGGATCGTCCGTCGCCAATCCGTCGCTTTATTGAAATGCTCCAGGTAGCGACGGTTTTTACGTCGCCACTCCGTCGCTAACCTCAGTTTCTCCAGTTAGCGACGGACTATCCGTCGCTGAGTGGTCGCCAGTCCGTCGCTAACTTCTAATTTTTGAAAAAAAATACTGCAAACAGACTCTTTCCTGTTTATACAACACATCCAACACAATATCAAACATGCAAAATATCCTATACAACACCATATATCCATATCCAACACGAATATCCAACGTATCCAATATCCAACACCATATATCCATATGCAAAATATCCATATCCGACACCAATATCCAACGTATCCAATATCCAACAAAATATTACCAACACAATATATCCATATCCAACATTAAATTATCCAAACATAAAAAATATCCCATACAATGTATCCAAATGTCTACAAACCAACAACATAAACAAAATCAAACCCCATCCGTCGGATCGTCTCGTGCTCGTGCCGCCGCATCCGCTTTGCGTATGTACTCCTCCACCGTGTGTGCCGGCACTTGGGACAAGACATGGTCTGGAAGCACGCGTAGCTGCTCTGGTGACAACATGTCAAGGAGCGTCAAGATGGTGTTATCCGATACGATGCGGGCGTCCGCAGAGCGGTTAAACGAAAGCCGTTCGGAGAAGGGACCAGGTCGATCCGAAGCACGGCAGCAGCAGTAGACGGACCGGAGCACCACCAGATAAACCGGGAGCACCAGCAGACGGACCGGGAGCAGACGGACCGGGAGCAGATGGACCGGGAGCAAACGGATAGCGCCCCAACACTATCGCCCGCAAATCTGACACCGCGGAGGTCAGAGTCGCAAGCTGCGCCCTCACATCGTCAACCGGGGGCTGGAGGAGCGGAGGCGGTGGATATCTCGGGGACGGCTGCAACGAGGGCGCCATGGAACCTAAGCCGTAGACGCGCCCTTTCCTAACGCCGCCGACGGATTCTACGAACACGTCGTCGTAGCGAGCGGCCATAGAAGAGTGCGTCTGGGTGGGCGTCGTTTCGCCGACATTCTCGGAAGGGGGCTCGATCTCAAGCCAACTAAGTGCCTCACGATACGCAGCCTATCCAATGAATGTGTTTATACTATAAGTTTTCCTAAGTTATAATCTAAATCCTATGTTTCCCTAAGTTGTAGTCTGAATCCTAAGTTTATCTAATTAACTTAACAATAATTATATTTCTAACATAAATCTCATAACGTAAGTACATCCATCAGTCTCCTCGGCCCTCGCGTCGACGAAGCTCCCGTCCTTCCGCCTCTTATGCGTATGCACGAATACATCGTGAGCGGTGACCGTCTCCGCCTTTCCCCTGCTTCACCGTCCGTTGGGCCTGCATACGATAATTTAATTAACTTCGTATATTAACAGTACGAAATTAAATAATAGAATGAATTTGAATTTGCGCTATCTCACCAAATATGCACGCGTCGATGCGTGGGGCCTTGATCCCCCCGTATGCAGACCCGCGGCCTGTCGATTAGCCTTAGCTTTCTCCGATTTCAGCTTGAACTGCGGAGTATCCATCTTCTCCAACATCTGCTCATAGTACTCGCCCGGATCCAGTCCTTCTCGTATGCGCCGTACGAAGGTCGTACACCGCATCCCGTATCTTCTTCCCGGCGGCGGCTTTGTAGGTTCTGCGGATCGCCTCCTCGCGATGGGGGGGCCACCAGAACGTCCTCTGACATACAAATTCAAATATCACGTAATAAAAAATTTAATGATTTAAAGAATAATTAATAATTCACCGACGGATTTATCCCTCATCTCGTCGAGCCAGACGTACTTCATGTCCTGAGGCACCTCAGAAAAATTGAGGTAGGGGCCATGGTAGTTATCCCGGATAATGCGCCCTAGAATCCGGGCAGCATCCCATGGGAAAAACCTATAAAGAAGCAACGACTGGATTATTAACTTGAATAAATGAAACAAATTTAATAAATTAACTTAAATTTATTACGATTCACCAGCGGGCTATAGCTCTCGTCGGAACTCGCCCACCAGCCTCTCTGGTGGCGTCGGGGGATCCGCGGGTCTGCGCATGTACTCCCCGTAACAGGATGAAACTGAATCTCGGGGTACTCCGAGGCCCACCTGCAGTAACTGTTGGGCCCCCTGCTGCATCTGCTGTTGCATCCGCTGGTACATCCGGTGGCGGAACGGATCCGCTAGCGGATGGAGTCACAGGCCTCGACGACGATGTCGGTGGCACCGAGGAAGAATGACGGCGGGAAGAGCCTGTGTCCGGGCTCCCAAGTCGGGATCGGAGGCCACATCCGGGAATGCGGCTGGAGACCACGACCGCTACCACCACGCCCACGCCCACGCCCACGACCACCACCACCACCGCCGCCGCCGCCGCCACCGCCACGACCACGGCCAGCACCACCAGTACGGGTGCTCGCAACCATGCCCTGTAAATAGAACACATAAACAAAATACCGACAATATAGATTTATAAATGAATATAAAACTAAACATCCATATACCAGCAGCAGGGCGATGAGTGCCGCCCAGACGAGTAGGCCTAGGAGTGCCATCTGCAAAAAAAAACTCATACAATAATACGCAAATATCCCAAACTGAAATAAATATTACAATCAGAAGTGAAGTGCGAATAAAAGCTAGATACACAAAATCTGATAAAATCACGCACAATATAACAAAGTACAATTCTTGTAACTTTTGATGAAAGGGCATCTTGTGTTCCACTAGACTTGTAATTGTAAATCCAAATGTAATAGGGTAATTTAGGATTCGAGACTAGATATTGGGTGCTTCAAGATACAACTGAAATATAGCGATATTTAATCATCGTCATCGTCCTCTTCCTCAGCCTCGGCCTCATCATCATCATCATCCTCATCGTCGAATTCATCTGTATCCTCATCCTCATCCTCATAAAGTCTTCTTCTTCTTCTTCTTCTTCAGTCTCAATACTTGGGATAAGACGCCTCTTTCTCCCTGGTTGACATCTAAGTCTTGTATATCAACCTCTTCCTCCCCTCTATTTCATCAGCAAGAGGTATATCAACCTCTAATTCAACATCCATGTCACAAGACTGTTGTCCCAAGTATTGGGGCTTTTCGATCTGGTCCTCTTGGTATGCTGGGTCTCCAACGTTGAATGTTTTAGATTTAATCTTGCATACTGCCCACCAGTCAAAGCAATCTCTACGACGCCTTGGGTAGCTTGTATAGTAGACTTGAACAGCCTGACTTGCTATCGCAAACGTGTCGGACCTCTATACCTCCTGTGATGATTTATATCGACGAATCCAAATTGTTTATCGATTCTCCAACCGATATTTGGTGTCGTATCGAACCACTCACATTTGAACATAACAATATGCATATCAAATGGGGCACTATATTGTAATTCTACAATATCCCGAAGCACTCCATAATAGTCAAAGTCCGGCTCGTCGTCATAGATTGTGCCTCTTATGCAAACACCAGAATCCTTCGTACTGAAGCCGTCATTAAGAAATTCGGCATTTATAGGATGTTGAGTTGTCTTAAACTTGAAGCCATTAACGACATGGGCCAAGTCTTTGCATGCTTCTTCGGTCCCAATGACAAATAACGAATGCTCTCATTTGTGAGTGTACTTGGTTCAGCTAATAAAACCTGTAAACTTTAAATGTTTTAGTTGCATATATATATTTAAATGGTAGCCGATAACATATTATCTCAGTTACTTACGTAATCTCGAAACCATGACGGAAAGGTAAAATCAACCTCTCTTTGAAGTCCCTCATCGGTAATATCGGGTGTCCTTATTTTGACTTCATCTCTAATACACTGTTAGAGAGATAAAAATTAGTGTAGTCACTTACCTCACCAAATTAGAGATTATAACGAGGTGTAGTCACTTACTTCTCCAAATCTCTCACTTCTTGTATGTCAATTTAACAAGACATATCGTGAGCGGCATCATACTCATCGTCACTCAACCACCGTTTCTTACTAGCCCCAATAGGCTTGCCCCTTAAATTGAATATACCTCCTTCCTCAACGTCTTCGTCATTCCTTTGAGGTCTATTTCGATTTGTCTCAACATGAGTATCAAAATAAATGGAGCAAAAGTTTGACACCTCCTCGATAAGATATGCTTCGCATATCGAAGCCTCTATATGAGCCTTGTTGCCAACTTTCTTCTTTAGATGATGTAGATACCTAGAGAGACAAATTATCTTGAGAATTAATAATGAATTATAAAATCCACTTAAATTATATCGATTTTTATTTACCTTTCAAAGGGGTACATCCATCGATAATGAACAGATGCACCGACACGGACTTCGTATGCTAGATGAATCGGTAGATGCTCCATACTGTCGAAGAAACCCGGTGGAAATATTTTCTCTAACTTGCAAATTGTTAAGACAATCTTCTCCTCAAGTTGTATCATATGTTGCACCGTGAGCTTAGTTGAACAGATATCCCTGAAGAATGTAGACAGCTCGGCCAACGGAACCCATACAGCAGAAGGCAACAACTCTCTCAACGCAATGGGCAGTGATCTTTCCATAAACACGTGGCAGTCGTGACTCTTCATTCCTGTTAGCTTGCGTTCATTGAGATCAACGCATCTAGACAAATTCGACACATAGCCGTCGGGAAATCTTAAAGTAGATATCCACTTGCAGATTATTAATCTATCTTCCTTGCTCAATGCGTATGGCACTATCGGCTTAGTTACTTGTCCACCAGCTCCCCTTTGTATCAAGTTTAGATTATGACGTTTGCATATCTCGGCCATGTCTTGTCTTGCTTTTGGATTGTCCTTCGTCTTTCCTTTAATATCCATAACGGTATTGAAGACATTATCGAACACATTCTTTTCGATATGCATGACATCAAGATTATGCCTATAAGATTATCTTTCCAATAAGGCAAGTCCCAGAAGATACTCCGTTTGGTCCAGTTATGGCTTTGTCCGAACCCCTCGACACGATTGTTCGATGGATCTTCCATTGCGGTGGGCAATTCCTTTACATCTTCCCAATATCGTATCCCGACAATCTGGCAGGAGGTTCAGAAAATTCTTGTTTTCCATATCTGAACGCGTCCTTGTTCTTTCGCCAAGGATGTCTCATTGGCAGAAATTGACGGTGACAGTCAAAGAAAGAAGTTTTTCCTCCATGTCTAAGGCGGAACGCCTTACTATTTTCCATACATATCGGACAAGAATGTTGCCGTACGTACTCCATCCCGACAGCATACCGTATACTGGAAAATCATTGATTGTCCACATGAGTGAAGCTCTCATCTGAAAGTTTTGTTTTCTGGAAATATCATAGGTCGTGACGCCGATCTCCACAACTGTTTCAGCTCATCCACCAACGGCTGTAAATATATATCGATGTTCTTTGTCGGATTTTTGGGACCGGGTATGATAGCTGTCAAGAACATATAAGGAGTCTTCATACACATCCATGGTGGCAGATTGTAAGGGGTAAGAATGACCGGCCAGCATGAGTATTGAGATCCCGACTGTCCGAAAGGGGCGAAGCCATCAGAACATAGCGCCAGGTATACATTTCAGGCTCTGCAGCAAAATCTGGATGACACAAATCAAAATATTTCCACGCCTTCCCATCCGAAGGATGTGACAATTCTCCTTCGTCCATTATGCGATCTTCACTGTGCCACGTCATGTGTTCTGCTGTATTCAGAGACATATACATCCTCTGTAAGCGCTTCGTGATCGACAAGTAATGCATATACTTGTAAGGACGTCGTTTTCTAGTTGACTTTCCTTTTCCCTGTACTGTTTGTAACGATCCGCATTACAGAACCAACAACTTTCTAATACGCATTCTTTTGTAATACAACATGCATCCGTTGCGCACAATCTATCTTCTCGTACCCCAGTCCCAGTTGTCGGACCATCATCTTTGACTTGTAGAAGTTTCTTGGGAGCTCTTTTGATTCCTTCGGTAACACCTTAGTTAATGTGTGATCCGATCATAGCAACTTGTGGCAAGTTAAAATCAGACTTTATGTTCAACAACCGCATCGTCACTGACAGTGCGGAATGAGTCTCACAACCAGGATATAGAGGAGTATCTGTCCTTAAACATATCATAGAACTCCTTTGCCTCGGGATTAGGATCCTCCGGATCAAAATTAGGCCCTGCCGCAGCATACACCATATCTCGTGCAAGGTTCTGCATGTCTCCATAATCCACAGAGCATCCGTCGTCTTCGAGGACATCCGTTGCAGCATTATCATCAAAAGCATAAGTACCAGCTTCTGCAGCCTGTCTTTCTGAATATAATTCACCTTGCGATGACCACAGGCCGTAATCACGTACGAAACCCTTACGGGTCAAATGATCTCTCACATCACTTCTTCGAAACGTCTATTGTGACAATTAACACATGGACACTTGATTTTGTTATCGTCCATGTACTGAGTTTTGCTCATGGATACTTAAGAAATACTTCCACACCTGCCTGAAAATCGTCACTCACACCAATTCTGCTCTCGTGTTGTCGTTTGTACATCCATGTACGATCAACAAAGTAACGATTCATGCTCGATTTGATGTGAATATCTGTATCGTAAGACAAACTAAACATAAGAATTAATACCCGATACCGATACTCATATCGTAAGAAAAACTAAACTTGTGGATAACACGCTAGGCCTACGACGAGCTACTTAGTATCACAATCTAACATAATTAGTATATAATCATGTAACTGGTGGATCCGCTAGCTAGTAAGCCGGATGTACTTAATTAGAGAGTATCAGATTAGTATCAGTATATAGGTTAGGTAGACCGTATCAAACGCATATCGGAATAGTAGGCCGAATAGGAGGTCGAGATAGTCGAATGAGAAGAAGGAAGAAAGGAGGAGCAGATGGGTCAGAGCCATGGTGGAGGAGGAGAAGTAAATGAGAGCAGTTTCCGTCGTAACATCTCCTGGCTCTGCTGGCAACTGAAGTCCAGATGCTACAAAGGACGATCCTTCGCTGAAATCGACTACAACACCCATCAGTTCAAGTTCATTCCTATATGAGTATATTCCAATGCCATAGAGGAAGGTCAACAAACTGATGGCTTCTCTGGCATTGGAATCTACTCATATAGGAATGAACTTGAACTGATGGTGTTGTAGTCGATTTCAGCAAAGGATCGTCCTTTGTAGCATTGGACTTCAGTTGCCAGCAGAGCCAGGAGATGTTACGGCGGAAACTGCTCTCATGTTACTTCTCCTCCTCCACCATGGCTCTGGACCCATCTGCTCCTTCCTTATTCCCTTTTCTCATTCGACTATCTCGGCCTCCTATTCGGCCTACTATTCCGATACCGATACTTTGAACCTTGATCTTAACCCAAACCTATATACTGATCGATACTAATCCGCTACGCCCGATACTAAGTATATACGGTCGATACTGATAGCGATAGTCGATACCGATAGCGATAGTCCGATACCGATAGTTCGATCGATACCGATAGTTCGATACCGATAGCGATAGTCCGATACCGATAGCGATAGTTCGATACCGATAGCGATAGTCCGATACAGATACACATGGACCTACATATCTATATATCACTAGTAGCCATACTCCTCTACATACTACTCTACACTAGGATCTAGTAACCATATACTACTCACACTAGCTACGTAGTCATACTCTAAAATAAGGTAAACTAATTTACCCACACATTAAAACCAACCCAATCAAATCTTAGGCAAACTATTCATATGATATCAATCGAAATACAAATAGGTCAACTAGGCTAGTTCTAGGTCAAATTAGGAGTCCAAGTCAACTCTGTCAAAACTAACCTTAATTAGGCTAAACTTCTACCTTAGCTAATCAAATATATATACTAGACTTCACGACGTGTGTCTGTGTATATATATATTATATAATTACTTAAATTATGTATATATATATATATATATATATATATATATATATATATGTCTGTGTGTGGTGTATCCGTGTGTCTGTGTCCATGTGTGTCCGTGTGTGTGTGTGTGTGTGTGTGTGTGTGTGTCTATGTGTCCGTGTGTCCGTGTGTGTGTGTGTTGTGTGTGTGTGTGTGTCCGTGTGTGTGTGTGTCTGTGGGAGAGGAGGAGGAGGACTCCTGCGCGGGGAATCCAGAGTCCCTCCTACGCCCTCCCCCGACCCCCCCCAACCCCTGCCCGACCCCCCCAACCCCTGCCCGACCCCCTCTCCCACCCCCCTGCCCCCCTGCCCGACCCCCTCTCCCACCCCCCTGCCCCCTGCCCCCCCAACCCCTGCCCGACCCTTCCCCCACCCCCCTCCCCCTGCCCCGACCCCCCCAACCCCTGCCCGACCCTCCCCCAACCCCTGCCCGACCCCTCTCCCACCCCCCTGCCCAGACCACCCCCCACCCCTGCCGACCCCCCCCGACCCCCCCTGCCCCCTCTCCCACCCCACCCTTGCCCCGACCACCCCACCCCCTACCCGAACCCCCCTGCCCAGACCACCCCCCCACCCCTGCCCGACCCCCTCCCGACCCCCCTGCCCCCGACCACCCCACTCCACCCTTGCCCCGACCACCCCACCCCGTACCCGAAACCCCCTGCCCCACACCCTCTCCGACCACTACGACAGCCCCCCAACCCCCCAAATCGTAAAAGAGAGAGAGAGAGAGGGAGATGAGATAGAGAGAGAGAGAGGGGGGGAGAGAGAGCATACCTTAGAGAGAGAGGGAGATCGCCGGTCGGAGAGAGGGAGATCGTCGGAGAGAGGGAGAGGGAAGAGAGAGAGTGTTTTGGGGGGAATGAAAATTTCCCCCCCGTCGGTTCAATTTAAGTTAGGTACAGAAATTAGCGACGAGAGTAGCGACGGATTATTCGTCGCTAAGTCGTCAGTAAATCTCGCACCAATATTTTAGGCTTTTTTCGCCAAAATATGCGACGTTCTAGCGACGGATATAAAACCGTCGCTACTTGGCCGACGAACCTATCGACGGCGTAGCGACGGATATGGACATAAAAAAATATAAAAAATTATCTACTGCTTTCGTCGGTATTCCGTCACAAATCGTCGGTGATCAGACGGTAATAGCGACGAAAATTTCCGTCGCTAAATGGCCGTCGCTAATATACTGTAATTTGGTAGTGGTAGCATCCCTTCTAAGTCCGAGGAGGAAGACATTCCGACATTTTCCGACGATTTCTCGGTACGGGGGTACGACACAGAGAGCACCTCTGCTACGATTCCTTCCACCTCTACCCACGTACGGATAGTCTTTATGGCCGACGAGGATCATAAAGTGCCTACTGACGGACAATGCCTAGAAGTACTTAAAGCCATGCTCTTGTCCTTGGTCAAGTAAGTAGATGAAATCAAAGCTGCCTTGCCGACTCAACCAGCAAGGACGCATGGACAAACAAGCTTGGGACCCGCAGTCAACACGGACTCTCACACGATCGCTCCTCCTTTGGATGACAATCCTCTAGGAACCTCGCTCCTTCAGCTACAGATGAAGCCAGGGAAGCAAAGAGGGAAGTCCAGGAGCTTCGGGCAATGTTCAATGCCCGAGACTCCTCTCGGGACCTCAGAATACGGCAGCCGTATCCCGTTGCATGGAGAGATGTTCCTTTTCCACCACGGTGCAAGCCATTTCATATCGATTCATATGACGGGAAGACCTCTGCTAGTCGGTACATGACTTATTTCGAGGTCACAACCGACCACTTGCCGTATAGTGATGCCATCCTCACACGATTATTCATCGGAGCATTGGAGGGGATCGCGTTCGACTGGTATCGCAACCTTCCTGACAACTGCATCCATTCTTTTGACGGCTTCAAGCACATGTTCCTAGAACGATTCTACGAAGTGGGACATGATGTGACAATGTCATCCCTCATGGACGACGTTCAGGAGGAGAGGGAGCTGTCAAGGAACTATATCGAGCAGTTTTGCCAAACTACAATGAGATTGTCCCAAGGCAATCCCGAAAGCTCCTTGATTGAAATCTGCCAGAAGAAGTTGCTCCCCACAATCAGTCTCTGGATGGTAATGATCAGTTCAGGGATTGGACGACCTTCATCATAAGCGCCACTAATGCAGAGGCCAAGTTAAAGAAGGCTCGCCAGCTGGAATTACACATCCCAGACGGAGAGGTCAAAAGCAAATGTCCTGGTACCGCCTCCAATAACAACAACACTGATGGCACCTCCAATAACCTGAACAATAAGGGTAAATAGGCCCTGGTCGCCAGTACGACCAAGAAGCCTGAACAAAATCAGGCAGAAGTTCAGTGGCTCCAGGTCAATTACTCATTCAAAGATAGTCATGTCAAGCCTATCTTCGACATGCTCTTGCAAGGGAACAAGATCCAACTCCCTCCACCAAGGCGCGAGCCTCGAGCAACAGAGATGGAGGACCGAAAATAATGCCGTTTCTACCGCTATGTTCATCATGCCACTCAAGAATGCTTTCAATTAAAGCGGTACATCCAAATCGTATCAACTCCAAAGCTCTGTTGCTAGACTTTGAAGAGGTTACCGTGGCGGCAAACATGGTGTCAATTCAGTTCGACAATTTCTCCAACAAGTACTCAGGACGGGGTAATACCTATCCCCCGGGCAACGATGGAAGTTACTAATCTTCTCTCCGTCTGGGACTAGACGACTGGCTTGGTACCTCCACCACGTCACGAGGAGAGATCAAGTGGGTGCACCCAGACTTAGTGCCCGAAGTTACCCAGGCGGTGTCATCTCCAGCCAACAAAAACAAGGACAGAAAGTCCAGATCCTGCCAAGCAATTTCAACCGAAGCTGAGGTGAGGAGACGGCGGCTGTTGTTACCAGGTCTGGGGCACAAGTCCAGTCCACTCCGGGTAGTTCAGTTGAAGACCCTCAACCGGCAATACTGCCCGCTACCGGGGCCATCTCAGCCCCATCGGCAGACAGGTCCAAGCCGAGGAAACCCGCTTCGACAGACCGTTTCGTAAAGATGTACCTCAAGGGCTTGAGAGACCTACAACTTTGACATATTAGCACAATTGGCTAATACGCCAGCAAAGTTTTTATTGTACGAGCTCCTAAGTCTCTCCAAGGATCTTCGTGTCGTATTGAACGAAGCGCTCCAGAATGCTGACGCTTACTTAGCCCAGGTCAAACCTACAGGGGAAGACTCGTCGGTAGATCTCTAGGGCAACAACAGTATGGATACAATGCCCAACATCGTATTCACCCCACAGGACATGCTGATCAAAACCAATATGCATGATCGCCCCTTGTACTACACTGGATACATAGGTGACATCAAGGTGGATCAGATGCACATAGATCCTGGCTCGTCGATAAACATCATCCCGAAAATCTTGCTTCAAGTCCTCGACATCCCTATGCACTGGCTAGCAGCGACCAACACCTCCATTAGCGGTTTCAACTCAGGAAGGAGCTATCCCTTAGGAAAGATCCGATTGAAATGTCAGATCGACGACCTGAGGACAGAGGTTACCTGCTACGTCATAGATGTAGACACGTCCTATAACATTCTCTTGGGGCGTCCATGGTTACATGACTATATGATCGTGCCATCCACCCTCCACAAATGTTTGAAGTACGTCAGTAAGCACGGCTTCGTGAAGACTGAATTTGCCGACATTGATCCCTTCAAAGGGGTTAAGTCTTATTACTCTTCGGAGGCGTGTCTATATGACGAATCCAAGAAACACATAACTGACGAACTGGAGGCCATCATGGGCCAAAGGAACCCTTGAGAATTCATCTCCAGGCCCGTAAACCAGGCAAAGCTGTACCCCTTATCACAACTTTGCATAAAGAGGTGCCCGGTTCCCCCACCCCAGCTGCACAGTTAGAGCCGATGGTCATCCGACTCCCAAGGACCAGCCAAGAACCCGTATAGGGCCGATGGTGATCCGATTGCCAAAATCCAATCAAAGGCGACCGGAAGACGAAAGGCCCTCTGGGGAGCCGATGGTGATCCGATTGCCAAGATCCAATCAAAAGCAATCAGAAGACACAAAGTCCCCTGCTGAGCCGATGGTCATCGGTCTTCCCAAGATGAGCTGACAACCAAGTGTCGATCCGACAACCTCAGGCAAGCCAATGCCACAAGCTGAACCCTTGGTAGTCAAGATACCCAGGATAGCGCCCCACCTCCGATCACGCAGGGGGTAGCTAAAGAGGATGCAGAACTCGCAAAGTATCTTATTGAAATGTAGATAGTCCCTCTCCTGATGTTGTAACCCTGTGGACAAAATTCCTTATTTTATCAACAAGAGGCTGCCATTGAACTATCCTGAGTGTAATAAACCTAATCTGATGTATACAGTGGGACTCGGTCGGGACATTAATCTGCACACACAGGTGACAATCGTCCATACCTCAAACCGACTTGCTCCTATTAAAGATGCCTACTTCCTAGTCCCAGACAGAAGAGAAGGAGATCACACGATCATCTTTGGCCAAAATTAAGGACCTCAACCCTTCATGCCTCAAGAGTTTGATCTCAAACTCGATACTGGAAGACTACCGCTCTACCTATATAGTCCTCAGGCCAAGTACTTCATGCAAAGCAGGGATACAACATGGAGGCTACCCCAGGTATGAATTACGGTAGCGATCGACGATCGCCTCTGTAGCTGTCAACTCGGTCTGAAAAACCTCGATTACTACGGCAAGTCCAAATACGGCTTCGGTTATGTTACACCAGCAACAACGCCTGAGAGCTCTAATGAAGAATGCGAGTTTCATTCTCACTCATCCGAATCACCTACATATGATTCGACGACAATATTGGAGATATATTCAGGCAGACGTTATCTGTCAACATGGCATCTGCTGACATTGAAGAGGAAGACGAGGATCTACTCGAACCTCTTGAATTAGAGCCATAGGTCCAACAGTTGGATGCACAATAGGAGAAGCGCTTTGAACTACGTGACCCTCCTACTGAAGATGAGGTCATGCAAGTTAACCTCGGTGATGAATTCCACCAAGTCCTTCCCGTGCATATCTAGCGGAAAGTTCCAGGGCTTTATTATCACTTCCCAGGGCATTCACATAGACCCCAATAAGACAAAGGCAATCCTGGAAATGAGTCCGTCGAAGAACCTTCGTGAACTCCGCGGCCTTCAGGGAAGACTGGCCTACATCAGGAGGTTCATATCTAACCTCCCAGGGCGATCTCAATCCTTCACACAACTTATGAAGAAAGGTATCTTTTTATTTGAAACGAGGAATGTCAACGCGCCTTTGACGACATTAAGGAATATCTGACAAATCCGCCAGTCTTGGTAGCCCGATCATCGAAAACCTTTTATGCCATATGTACGAGCAATGGAATACTCCCTTAGCGTCTTGCTAACACAAAAAAATAATATGGGGCATGAACAAGCCATCTATTACCTCAGCCGAATGATGGTGGGGCCGGAGCATAGGTACACCACCGTAGAGAAAGAATGCCTTGCCTTGGTATTCGCCATTCAGAAAATACGACATTATGTGTCAGGGAAGACATCCATGTTATCTCACGAGTCAATCCCCTCAGGGTTCTCATGACCAAGCCAGGCACACTCAGTTCTCGTCTAGCCACATGGGCGATACTGTTATCCCCCTACGACATGGTCTTCGCTCCGCAAAAGGCTGTCAAAGGTCAAGTTTGGCCGACTTTCTGGCAGCCCATCCAGGCTCAGAAACAGCCAGAATCTATGAAGAAATCCCAGATGAAGACATTGACTCAAACATGACTTCACATGAAGACGTTTGGCAAATGTTCTTCGACGGTGCCTCAAGAACGGGGCCCCAAGATGATATCATCGTTGGAGTCGGGATAGTATTAATTTTTCCCTCTGGATTCGTGGTCAACCGGGCATATTCTCTCACGGAACCCTGCTAAAATGATGTAGCCGAATATAACGCTTTGGTCATCGGGCTCCGACTTACAAAAGAAGTGGGAGTCGAATACCTAGAAGCATATGGCAACTCTCAGTTGGTTGTCAATCAAATCCGAGGCTCGTACGAAGTTCGCAACGTGGACCCGAATCCCTATCATCAGACAGCAATTGCTATCAAAGCAACTTTGGAGGGGTTCTTTATAGAACATGTTCCTAGGCTCCAAAATATTGAAGTCGACGCCCTAGCAGGCCTTGCCGCTTCTTTGGCGATTCCAAATTATGCTCATCATCCAGTTGACGTTATAGGCCATGAGCTGGTCTGTCACAAAATCAACGTTCAACTGGATACGAGTTACTCCGCTCAAATAACTAATGATGTGCAAGACTGGAGACTCCGTTCATCGATTTTACAGTCTATGAAATCCTCTGAGAATGTGAAAGAAGCAACTTCAATTAGAAGGCGTTCTCTCATATTCTTCTATAACACAGAAACAAAAATACAATATCGACGATCTTATGATGGACTACTGCTAAGATGTTTGACAAACGCAGAAGCCAAAGAAGCCTTATGCGAGGTCATGATGACGTTTGTGGGGCTCACCAACCGGGCCCGAAGTTGCAGGACCGTCTCCGTCGGATGGGTTACTACTGGCCTACAATGGTAGCAGACACAGTTGATTATGCAAAGAAGTGCAAGGCTTGTCAGATCCATACAGATTTTATACATCTGTCATCCGAGTTCTTACAGCCAATAGTGGCCTCTTGCCCATTTAAAGCAAGGGGAATGGACATTGTTGGCCCAATCACCCCGACATCGTCCAAAGGGCACCGGTTTATTCTCGCGATCACCGACTACTTCTCCAAATGGGCGGAAGCTGTTCCATTGGCAGAGGTAAAGACATCAAACGCGATCGCTTTCATAAAATATCACATTATTTACCGTTTTGGACTGCCAAGGAGGATCATTCATGACAATAGTCCATAGTTCGCAAGCCATGCCTTCTATCGATTCTGTGACAAGAATCAGATTCAGAATGTGGCTTCAACGGCCTACAATCTGTCACTAATGGTCTGGCCGAAGACTTTAACAAGACCATAATCAAGCTTCTCAAGAAGTTTGTGTCTTTAAACAACCACGATTGGAATAAAAGCTGGGCGAATGCTTATGGGCGTACCGTACTAGTCGAACGGCTACGGGAAATATACCATTCTCTTTGGTGTACGAAACGAGGCAGTTCTCCCATTGGAGACTCAGATCCCCTCACTTCGTGTGGCCCTTACATACCGGTTCACGTCAGACGATAACTACCGTCGACGGCTACAAGAACTGGAAGCATTAGACGAAAAATGTTTGTAAGCTCAACAAAGCATCGAGCTCTATCAAGCACGTATCTCTCGAGCCTTCAATAAAAAAGTCAAGCAGAGGACATTCCAAGTAGGCAATCTCGTTTTAGCCGTTCACAGACCGATGGTCACAACTCACAAAACTGCCGCCAAATTCCAGCCCAAGTGGGAGGGTCCATATCATCGAGACCGTGTTCTCCAACGCGCATACCGGCTCGCAAAACAGAACGGGGACTTACTCATGATGCCCATAAATGGCAAATTCTTGAAGAAATACTATGTCTAAGGATATGCTGGTACTCCCTCAAAACCATCAAATCTTCCAAACTATCGAGTTATGTATCCAAGTATCGCTGAACTCACACTCTATCGCATCTCCATGAGTGGCGAGTCATGTACGATGATACCTCTGAATTCATACTCTATTGCATCTTCCTGAGTTGCGAGTCGCGTATGATGATACCTCTAAACTCACACTCTATTGCATCTTCCTGAGTGGTGAGTCATGTACGATGACCTCTGAACTCCCACTCTAATGCTTTACCACAGGAGTTTGCCGAGTTTATCATTATCTCTGAGCAAACTTTCTGGTCCTGATTATCGTGTGTCACGTCCATATTACCTCTGGTACCGATGATCTTCCGACTTAACGCCTGTACCCAACCCGGGATAAAAAACATGGTATTAAGACCATAAAACCTATCACGTCATATTACCTCTGTTAGGTTTTGTCTCAAAATCCATTCTACCAAAGATTATGCCTGATTATCGTGTGTCACGTCCATATTATCTCTGATGTCGATAGTCATCTGACCTAACACATGTACCCAACCCGGGATAAAAGACACGGTATTAAGACCACAAAACCTATCACGTCCATATTACCTCTGCTGGGTTTTATTTCAAATCTATTATCCGTACCGCCAGTGCGCAAAGGGTAATAGGTCCACAAAAGTTATCCTAATCTATTACGTACCATCGGTATACCAAAGAGTAGTAGATCCACAAAATATCATTTAAATCTATTTGCTCGCATTTTCATATGCACAAAAGGGTAATAGGTCCACAAAAAGTTCCAGTAGGATGTCCTTTATCAAACACAAATGTTGTATTAGGTCCCCTATGTAGCACCCAGTTTTCCAAATGAGATAATTTTAAAATTTGTGTTTATAATTTTTTAATAATGATATTTAATTCATGATATGATTTTTGGTGATTTTAAATCATTTTAAAATTATTTAAATCAATGACTTGTGGTTTTGACGTTTTGCTAGTAAAACCCTAGAGACTGTTTGACCTAGAGCCTAACCATGTGATTATGATATTTTAATATCATTTTTGGCCTAAGATATTTTTTGCATTTGACCTCTTTGAATTATTTTGATATTATTTTATTATTATGATATTGTTTTGGGGTTATTTGAGTCGGCTTCGAATTTCAACTCAATCCGACTTGAAACGGGGACCCGGGGGTAGTTTGACTCTAGTGGGACCCACACACTAGTTAGGCATGGCCCACATAATATTAATTTTAGTCCATATGATAGAAATATTTTAGTTAGAGGTTAGACTAATTATTATGGATAAGGTTAGTGTGATTAGAGACTTTAGAATGACTAATTTAGTCCCAACCAATTAGCCCTTTCCTAATACTCATAGAATAGGTTAGTGGGGGCATTTTAGACCTTACCATAATAGGACAAATAGCCCCATATGGCCAGCCACTTTGGGAGAGGATAGGCTCAAGTTCATTTCATTATTCTCATCCACACTCTCTCTCTTGTTCTTCCCCAAATTCTTAGAGAGCAATCCCTAGCAATTTCTCCACCAAATCCTTCCATTTCACCACCAAATCTTCTTCTTTCCTTCTCCATTCTAGCCAAGGAGGAAGCTACCCAAGTTTGGGAGGATTCGGAGCTCGTTCGTGTCCTTTTGGAATATCTACGTGTCGGTGTCGCTCCGGGAAGTTTTTCTTCGATTCGATCTACCGGGAGCTATAAATCCCTTCTCCTTTTCATTTCCTCATGCATATAGGTCTATTTTGAACCCATAGGAATGACCCCCATGTTGTATCTCCATTTGTGTCCATTTCATGTCCATTTGGAGGTCATAGGAGTGTCCTTTGTGTTGTGGTTTGTCCATGTGGGAAAATCCCAAATTTGGACACACTATGTGTTGTTGTTATGTATGAATGAATTATTACATGTTTAATCTCATATTTTTTGTATTGGAGATGTGTTCTATAGTGTCTCATATATATATTAGTGTAGAGAGTGAGTTCTTGATATATTATGTATATACTTGTGTTCTTTTGTCTCAAACTACCTAAATCCGTCATGATTTTTATCCACGTTTTTAATTTCAGCCCTAACTTAGAAATGTCATAACTTCTAGCTCAAAGCTCGGATTAATCTTCCGTTTTTTTATAAAAGCATATTGAAGTTAGCTTTCCAAAAACATGTATTAATAGCCTAATTCTTTATGTAACTTTCTGGAGAATTATTTGAGTGTCAGCTGTACGAAAGACAAACGCGTTCTCGGTATTTTTGCGATTCCGGGAGTTTCCGAAAACAAAAATACGATCCGTTTGAAGTTTCGGAAAGCTAACACATAGATCTATAACATACTTTAGTCCTAGATTTTAATTCATGCTGAGATGGTACAGTATTGATTATTAGTAGGAGTTACTATTCGGCATATGCATTTTGTGCACCCTTGTGTGTAATATAATTCTATTTAATTTTAACCCATGTTAATGTATATACATTATGTAATTAAATAGAGAATGCAAGCATGAGTAAATGGTTAAATAAATGATGTATGAGTGTAAGTGTCCTATCTAATATAAGCATGTATAAGTATGGCTTGTAATGAATATGTAGGTTCCATAGTATGTAATGTATGGTGCATATAGTAGTGCAAGAGAATAAATGAATGATGAATGAATGCAAGCATGAATGTAATGTAATAATAGATGTAATGTATGCAATATACAAGATAATGAGATGTAATGTTCTATGTTAACACAAATCCTATATTACCTCATGTACCCCCTTACACTATGTTGACACTATCACACTTGACACATTGTTCACTTACACTTTGACACTCTTTGACATGTATACACTATGTATGCCCATTTGACCCTCACTTGCCCCTTTGCCATGTTCACATACACACACATAGCCTCTTAAATAAGTATTTATGAATATAGTTAACTTAGCTATGTATGTATATTATATATGTTAGCATATTGTGTTGTAATATATAAGTTTATATAACCATTTGAAATGCCATGATTATAGACCTAATGTTGAATACCATATATGCATGTGTATATATGTGTAGACATATATAGCTTAAAGTAATAGATTACCTAGTGTATATCCAATGTGAATTCTTGCCTATTTGAGTATTGAATAATTGTATGCTATATAGAGTTGGGTGTATTGGCTTGTATAGCCTTGTATTGATGTGTACTTGCTAGGATAGTCTTGGTTAGGCCTAGTAAGACTTGCTGGGTTAGGACATGACCTAGTTTGACTAGTGCAGTTGACCAGAGTTGACCAAGGGTTGACTTTGGCCTAGTTTGACCTAGATTCATGTAATGCATTGTAGTGGTTTATATTACCCTTCTGGACATGTTGTGACTTGTGCTGTTCTAATTAGGAGCCAGACACCTCTCCTCGGACAGTATCTTTATCTTGGACATTCAGATATCAGGCGAGTACATTCTCTGATCTTTTCATACTTACTGATTATTTTCTTGCTCTAGATTACTCTACTTGATGCTGACACGTATCTTCACGGATTGTACTATATGGATCCTTTTCTGAGATGTTATCCCTCTACGGGTACATCGGGTATTTCACGTTCATGTACTTTATCATGTGCATCAGGTACTCCTTGTACTCGTACAAGTTCATGTTTTTACATGTTTATGTGCCTCATGTGCTTTCATGTGCTTATCATGTGCCTCATGTACTACTCATTACATGAGTTCACGTATCTTAGCTGTATTCATGTGCTTATAACATAACTTGAACGGATCCTTGTGTATTGATTGGGGCGGGGTGAGTAGAATTGTTTATGTGATCACTATCCCCAGTAGCTGTATTCATGTGCCTCCTTTGTATTCATGTGCCCCAAGCCGTTTACATAACCATTCTGCTCTAAATCACGTAGCCACTTACAGTCTCTACTATCATGTATTTACTTTCAGTTACAAAATATCTCCTATTTACTCGTACTTCCTATTCAGCACTTCTGTATTTTACTCTATTGTATGATTTATACCTAACCTGCTATGAACTGTTTTAGAGATATGTGCTCGTTCCCGTCCTGACTGGACCTGTTGATAAATTTTACAGATAGCTTGGAGGTTGCCTGCTAGCCTAGAGGAGACACATTAGAGGTTGTTTAGGTAGTTATTTTAATTGTCTGGAGTTGTATTTACTTTATGGATTACTGTATCTGAGTTTGGAGATTTGAGATGTATTTCTGGATTTGTGTATCTTAGACACTTAGATTTCTCTCTGTTGTACCTCTTTTGGATTTCATGTTTTATCTATCCTTATCATGCTCTACCTTAGATGTGATTGAGTTTGTATCTGCTATGTCACCCCCATTCGGGGAGTATAACTGTTTAGCCTTATACTGTTAGATGCATGAGACCTAGGACAGCGTTCTACCGCCGACACTGCAGCGTAGGCTGGACGTACCCACTTCTCGTGCCCTTATTCTAGGGTGCTTCTCGTGCCACCCTAGTACAAGCACCACATACACAAACAAAGAATGGAGCGAATGCATTCTATTTATTCAAAATTAGTTCATTCGTTACATCTCAAAAAAAGGCTACTACTCATCAGCAACACAAAGTTTGGCAAGAATGTCCCAACTGCGCAGTTGAGCGCTCAATTCTCAGTCTGGCTCGGCATTCAGCTTCCTGGTTAGCCTTTTAGCATCCTCAGGATGTGCATAAGCCTGTCAATTTTCCTCTAATTTCTTCATCTCTAGAGATGTCAACCTGGCCCGGAGCTGGAGAAGCTGCTTGTTCGTTTCGGTTATAGCACGAATGGTGGTCTCCTCACGAGTCAAGCAAATATCTCCCTCTCGGCTTAGCTTGTCATGTTTAAGATACAGCTTATGGAGGTCCTTCTCCAAGGTGGGGTTGGTCGTCTCATGTATATCCTTCACCTTTTCCATAGCCTTTATAAGGAAAGCATGTTCCTGCTCTACTGCAGCAGACACGTCGACTTGCCGCAGTTTTTGCAACTGGATTAGGCATTGATCATCCTCTGCCATCTTGTGCTCCAGAAAGACGGCCGCCCCCTCTCCACCGGAAGCGTCTTTAGTAGGTCGATCTGGCCTTGGGCGCAGTGACGGGCCACGGCAAATGAAGTCCCTCTCCTTGAAGTAGCTTCAACCCCTCGTTTCAGATGATGGTAGAAACTCTTGACTATATCCCTTGATGATTCGTCTAGATTCTCCAAAAGGACGACGTCGAAGGAATATCAGCCAAGAACCTAAAGGCATGTGGGAACAAGGTATAGCAGAGCTTGACGACCCTGTCAGAAGGGAAACAAACTTCGAGCGACGAGACTCCCGCACAACAGCAATCTCCTCTTTCCGGGAAGATGCAGCTTCAATCGACCCTGCGTCCACCGATGCTGGTACAGGGACCACCGCCTCTACCATCGACACTTCTGGAATAAGCTGCTCTGAATTCGGCTCAGCGGGGATTTTTTCGATTAGAAGGAGAGAAGGTTCACTTCTTCTCTTCGGTAAAAGGTCCACCGCGACGTCTACCACTATCTCCTCCTCCACAACTATGTCCACCAATGGAAATAAAGGAGCACTGCTGTAGATCCAGAACAATCGACAATCAGCTTAACTCGAAGGATATGAAAAAAGAGCAAATGAACCTCCTTGTCGATAAGAATATGACATAGCTTACCAGGGGAGGGCAGTGGAGACAGCGGCTCGCTCTGGACAGTCATAATTCCTTCTATTGCCCCCATATTCTCCTCAACAGTAATATCCAAATCACATGCACCTACCACTCCGCCCCGGTCGACCCGAAAAGAAATGCAGGGTCGGTTGCGACCAATTGAGACCCTGCAGCCTCGATATTTGGTTCTATAAGGCTTGCACCTTCTTCGACCAGGGTGTCCATTACCGGAGGGATCCCAAAAGCAGCATCGGACTACAGAAGGTTTATGTCTTCCAAAGCCTGTACAAAGGAAAAAGAGAAACAATAAGATAAAGTGACATGGTGGTCGGTCAAAACAAAATTTACCTCTGGGAGGGTTTCGATGCACTGCTCTCTTCCGTAATGTCAGACCCTCGATTCCTAAACACAACCCGTTTCTGGGAGCAAGGCTTGTCAGCAACAGGGAGTCTACGCTTATTTCGAGACGTGGAGGACTCGGCACAAGAGAGGGCAAGCGCGCCACCGAAGTACTTGCAGGAAGTGACAAGCCATTGTACTCATCCTCCTCTTCCTTACCAGTAGAATTGGAGACAGGCACTTCAATGGCTTTCGCCTTCCTTGCTCTGTTTTTCGTTTTGGGTTTCTCGCATTTCTCCGCCAACTTAGTACCGGTTATGGAACTGGTACTTATGTCGAAGTCTTAGGGAGGCCCATTCACGGACATGATGAAGGGCCGCCATGTACGAGATACGCACTGGGCCCCCGGTATCAGGTAAAGAAAAGCTGGTTCGGGTGTGGACGGCACTGTAGTAATGTCAGGCCCGGATGCCATCCAGGACGCTGCCCTCATAACCCAAGCAGGGACTCGGGTTGTCCAAAAACAACTGGCAATACCCAAATTATCGTGAATATCGGCTGGGTAAGTAAGGTTCCAAAAAAACAATGTTACGGTTGTGATACACCAGATGTACAAGGCGGATATTCTACAACCAACGAAACATCTTCTCGGATAGGATCTGGGGTGCAACACCGCCATCAAGATAAGGATGCCCCATTTTCTCATCGGTGAAAGGTGGGATCGACACAAAAAAGAAATAGCTGTCAACCTGAGCAAGCACAACTCGGCAGTCGAACATAGTTAAACAGGTATGGTACTGATAGATGAATGTATCGTTGACCGTCGCATTCCCCTCAGGCCAGGTTGCATTAGAGAGGGGCAGTACATTTGCAGCCACCCCATCAGATAGTGGTAGGGCAGCTCGATTCGGTTGAAATCCTTTGTAACATCATAAGCTATGGTTCTGGCCATAAAGGTACTAAGGCCCCAATGTATGCTGTACACCATGGCTGGGAGTAGAGCTAGCCTGCCTCCGAAGACTAACTTGACAGCAGAGAGGATCAGGTTGCGGCTGATTCTCTTAATAGAACCAGAACCCCCTGAGACAACACAGATCCTCAGCCATATCATCAGAACCCAGCCAAGATGGCTTTGTCAGACAAGAGTTGGGTATCTTGGTAGAAGTAGCTGAATGTGTCGAATTGGCTTTCGAATCTATCCCCAGAAGCTTTGGTCCTTTAGGCGCTTTGCACTTGAGCATCCACCCATGCCTGAGTTTGAGGGCTCCAAGGGACAACCCAGCCTGAGGCCCCTAGATCGAACAGGTAACTGATCCAAGCCTTGGTATGGGGAAGGGTCCCCTCAGAGCTTTCATCCTTTTTCTTCGATATTTGCTGACAAGTGCTATGATGACATAACACTTCCCGGTAAACAATGAACCCAGAAAAGCTGCTCTAAAACCTCAAACTCCTCATCCGTAGGAGTATACTCCTCATAAGCCTCGTCTCCCATGGCAACTTGGAGACGTCATGCATTTTATGGAGAGCAAGACCCATCTCCCCAGCAGGCGTAAAGAAGGTCCCCGTACGACGGTTGTACATCTCGATGAGTGCTATGAACAGCCTTGTGTTCATAAGAAGACCGTAGCAGGTGCCCTTATGGCATTGTAGAGGCTGAGCTGACGCAAAGTATCCTTATACCGCGATAGAATCCAGAGTGTCAAGTTGACCCACGGAGGAGAATGATACATCCAATTCGGCAGCGACAGTCTACCCGTGGATATGATCCTTTTGAGCAATCTGGTTCAGGAAATTATCAGCTTCAGAGAACCTGTTAGTCCTCAGCTCATTTATAAAACTACTGGGGGCCAGTCCAGCGACAGAACGACTGACTGACTCCCTGGTCGAACCGTCGACCGCGTTCGTCTATTATAATGGATAATGCCTACGAAGATTGTCGGTCGGTCCTAAGTTATGGATCCGTCATTCGCCTCTCGATAGGCACCATGTTAAAACTTAACAGGGAGAAATGGCGTTCCATCTGAGGAAGGTAAATCGCTATCCCATTGGAAACAAAACCCCAGCTCTCAGATAGCTCCAGTATGCGGGGATTTGAGACAGCTATAGCATCTCCGAATAAGAACGCAGGCTTCAGATGAGTGTCCTCCAGTTTCTCGAATTCATCATGCTGAGTAAGTAAAAGAATGATTGGTTCCTGATCTCCCTCAACCTGTCTTCGGGTTGATTGTGGGTAATCTGAGATGACACACGTTCGACTATCTGGTCAAATCTCACAACCAACACAGATTGGGCATATCCTATCAAGAGTTCCCCCGATGGAGCTATGGGCAAGGTCACTGCAAAGGACAAAGCAGAAAAGTAGTTAGAAGAAAACAAAGTTTATTTTTCAGCTATAAGGCCTAGCCAAACAGGACCTATGCGGCCTAGTTATGAAGGACGTGCACGCGGCTTAAGAACATGAGATGCATGCGGCAATCATACAGTCCCGTTAGGCAGCACTCATGCGGCTCAATCATGAGGCACTTACACAGTTCTGTTATACAGTGCTCATGCGGCATTTATACGATCCAAGTTATGCAGTGCTCATGCGGCCCTGTCAGGAGGCACTTATGCGGCCTAGTTAGGCGGCATTTATGCGGATCAGTCTTGAGTCACTTATGCGGTTCAATTATGCAATATTCATGTAGATCGATCAAGGACTCACTTATGCGGTTCAGTTAAGAAATACTTATGCGGCCTGGACAGGGTCAATTATGTAGCGCTCATGCGGCCCAGTCACGAGGCACCCATGAGAGTCAATAACGCTTATGCAGCTCAGCCCATGCAGCCCTATCACATATACGGTCTAATGAAATAGGACATGCATCGATCATGTCTAACGCACAGAGGCGACGCATGATAGGCCGGCATAAAAACATGCGATATGGCCATTCAAAAATTAAAGTCATCGTCCTTACCCTTGATAGGGGGTGCATGTCAGGATGAATGGAAGGAGAATTCGTAGCTTTCGATGGAGAAGCGGTCCCTTTCCTTTGGCCGCAGCATCAATCGACTTCGAAGCTTTTGGAACCATGGCTAAACAGAAAAGCACGATAGGGACAATAAAGACGAAGGAGAAGAAGGTGAAGAAGAAAAATCTTTTCCTCCAAATAACCCATATTTATAAGGTTTTTCGAAAGAGTGTCATTTTGATTCTCGAGCCCATTAAAGATAATGATGACGTTTGGTGATTTTATCCTTAGTAACCGTCAGCTTTATCTCAAAAAATAGCCCAAATCAAAAACCAAATCAAGTCATTAAATGCAGCAGTGACAGCTGGCAGACACGATCTTCCTGCGGTACAAGATCTCCGTGAGGCACAAGATCTACCTACAGCCCAAAAAAACGTTCCTGCGGCATGACGTCTCTCCTGACTCGAAGATATTTTCTGTAGCTTGATATATGTCCATGCTTCTTATTCAAAGTATTTCAAATTTATAATTTGAAAACTTTGAAGGGGGTCTTGTAGAAGCATGAAAAATATGGGGTTCATGCGGATCACAACTTACGCATGAATAACATAGAATAGATTGACCCACATAAAGAAGAGCAGCATGACAGACTCAGCATGCCCCCTGCGGCCCATCTTCACTAGACTGATTTTTGAGCCACAGAAGAATAGTTACTTATGCGGCCAAGCTGATCAATCCTTCTGATAAAGCTGACAAACTCTGGCAAGACTGACAACTCTGACAGCTCTGACAACTCTGACACTTTGACAAAAAGAAGATAAGACATGATTAGACTGGACATGCCATGCGGCCAAAAGACTGCGACTCGAGCCGCATAAACTTTATGCGGCTCAATATATGTACTTCATGCGGCCAAGGGTAACTGCAATCTGAGCCGTATGAGCATTATGCGGCCCAGAATATAAGAACCTATGCGGCTCAAAAGTCCCTAAGCTACATGCGGACTAAGAAGACTGCCGCATGAGTCTTATCGGTCCAGCATGGCCGAACTCTGAAGGGCGTATGCGGCTCAAAATACTCAAGCAGACTGATCCTATCTTGCGATAAGACACGTGGCAGGCTGACCAAGTCTCAACCACCCAGATTTGCTACAACAAAATTTCAACAACCCCCACCAGCTGGCAGCCCGAGATCGAGTCTTTATGCGCTGTGAGAGACATGGCCACGTGGCCCTTTATGCGGGCCAAAAATCTGCTACTGCAGAAAATACTATAAGCAGGGTATCACACCCAGGCAAATGGTTGGTAATTCAAGGCTGGTAACCCACGAAGGGCAATTTCTTCAAAAGCAAGGAGCGTGTCAGATAGTCCAAGGAGTAAGGTAGAGTTTTACACTTTTCTAAACCTCTATCGTCACCCCCCAGAATCAAAACTAAATAATTGTACTTAGATTGTTTCCTAGGCTTTCTTTCTAGGCTTTCTCTTGTACAAGAGAGTTTGCAATCAAGTTCAATTCATCTATAATTTTGTTGTGCTTGATATTTAATGGCAAACAGTTACCAAATGTTTTTAAGCTTAAATCATAACCAAACCAAATTCTCATATTTGATATTCAAATTGATTCTCATTTTGCATTTAAACCAAAGTTCATATTAACATATCAATCTCAGGAAATACCTTTCTGTTTGAACATTTAAAAAATAATCAAACTCAGTTTAGAACTCAACCTAATATCCAAATTTTGAACATTTTTAACTTGACAGTTAAAATAAGAACCCAAAATCGAAACTTAAGAATAGAAAACCAATCCACATGTCATCAAACCTGAAACCAAATGAAACTTCTCAAAACCTATTGAAAACTGATATTAAACATACTTTGAACTCCCAGTGAATATTTGAAGGTATCAGAAAAATGATAGTTTCGAACCCAAAACCCAATTTGAATATCAAATCAATTTAAAAACCTAAAACAGCTCATAACAGAGAGGATTCACATGTGTACAAGTGCCATAGGGAGTACTTCGTTTCCACATAATGGACACGAAGTGTCCAAAAACAAATCGAACAGAGCAACAAAAATAGCCAGTAAAGACTGCCTCGTACGGCCATATCGAGCTCGACTGGGCTCGACACACACGAGAAGGGTCATGCTCGTGAACACAGTCGAGGGGACTAGGTTAGAAGGTACACCCTGAAACACGACCACGACGTGTCCACATGTCGTGCGAGACGTGTATCAGACGTGACTGAACCATGCACAGTATTTGTGCGAACCCGTGCAACCTCGATTTCGTATCTGACATGACACAAGATTCCATGAAACTCGAAGGGGGTTGTCAGTAGTTTCCCCCACCTCTGTGTCAAGTGGCACGTGTCCACGTGGCATATCGTGTCCACAAACAGGGTCGGATAGCAGGCAACCGTGCGGGGGCTCATGCTGTGTCCGTAGCCATTTTGGACACGGATACGACACAAAAATAGGCTGAGTCTTCACGAAAAATGATACATACATATAGATCCACAATTTTATAAAATTAGTTTTTGAAAACAGCAATAAAAACTTTATTGAGGCATTTTGACCAACATATAGACCTAGCGACTGATACGCGTCCGATACGGATACCAAACCAATTCCATTTCCTACCAAACATTACCTACAACTAGGGGACACCTAGATGGATGCTTCCATGGAAATAAAATGGAGATTTGAATCAATTTGAGGGATTTTACCTATTGAGAGATCTCAATCAAAAAGCCCCAAAATGAGAAGTCCTCCTCCAATGGCCAAGTGAGCTCCCCTCCTTGCAAGCTAGCCTCCTTCAACCTCTATTCCAGATTTAGAAACAATTACAAAAGATTGGGATCAATTTGTTGGAGGAATGGTGAGGAATGATGAAAGGGGAAGAAATTAGGGTTTCTAAAGGGGAATTTCTAAAGAGGCAAGTGGTCATGAATAGATACTTTATCGGGAAAATTAGGTCATAAGTGGCTGTGGTGGGGGTTAGGGTTTCTTATGGTGGGCTTTGGGCCAAGATTGTTAGCTAGCTAGCTCAACTCCTTAGCCATAAGTCCAAATGCAAAACTCTCCCAATCCTCTCATGAAACCTAGCCACACTCAAGTCAACTAAGACCAACTTAAGTTAGATTAGGGTCCACACCATGCTAACTAAGTCACCAAAGTCAAAGTCAAACTCTAGACTAGTCTCTAAAGTCACAACTAGCAAAAGTCAAAATCACAACACCAATACAATTAAATAATAAATAATTCACAAAAATCAAAAGACGAAAATACCCTTAGGCAAAAATTATAATAAATCACCCTAATCACATGGTTAGGTTCCCATGGTCGTGGTTAGTCTCTAGGTCAAGTAGTATCTAGGGTTTCACTAGCAAAATACCAAAATCACAAATCACCAATTAAAATAGTTTTAAAAGAATTAAAAATTACCAAAAATCATAACATGATTTAAATCTCATTATGAAAAGTCTAAAACTACAAAAGTTCAAAATTACCCTCATTTAGAAAAGTGGGTGTTACATCCAAGGAGTCAAGAAGGATATGGAGGACCAGACCAATAGAGACTGATATGTCGGCACCATCAACTATTAGGGCCCGCCAAAGCGGTCCAACACATAGACGAGGCCACTTCCACCTCAGCTTTCTGTACCTCAGCAGCAGTATCCTCCTACCAGAGCTTCTGCACCCCAGCCACAAAGATATCTAGACAACGACCTCTTGTGCCTATTATTATTGTCCATATCATCACTTTGATGTGTGCCATAAGAGGTTGGGGCTTTAGTTATTCTACGGATCATCTCATCAGGTAATAAATTGTCCCCAGGTATAGATCATCTTGCTTTAGACCAGTCATAGGACCGAAAGAAGCTGGAGGACCACCTGCTACCACTGAGGGGACACATATCCCTACTCAGTCGCAGAAGTTCACCCATCAGCAACAACACTAGAATGAGCACTACAGCAGAGACAAACTTTCACTAAGGCCATGAGGAGGATGTGACTGCCCCAGACGTGATTATAGGTTCTTTTCTACTCTAGTCATTTTCTACCATTGTATTGTTTGACTCGGGGCAATATATATTTTCTGTCTTTTAAGTTTTTACATAGATACGGCTTAGCACCAGTACCTACTAGAAGGAACTGTCCGATGACAGGAGAAGGAGTAGTACCGGTTAGTATTTGTGTGATTGTCCAATTAGTATAGTCGAAATAGAATTCAGAACCCAGCTCCTCGTAATGCAACTTCCGAGATTCGATGTAGTCCTCAGGATAGATTGGTTGAGTGAGCATTTTTTAGTAATAGATTGGCACCAAGGAAGGTGATTTTCAGATTGCCATGGAGTCCATCATTTGCAGTCAGAAGAATTGCTACAGAAAGGCTTGAAGGAGTCAACTTTGTAGGTGTTATAGAAGAAGAGGAATTACTGCATCCCATCATTACAGAATTGGTAGATGTCTTTCTTGAAGATTTGCTAGTGTTGCCACTAAACCGAGACATAGAGTTGACTATAGAATTAGTGTCAGGAGCGGCACCAGTATCCCAGAACTACTACAGAATCAACCCTAAAGAATTAAAAAAAATAAAGGCATAAATCGATGAGTTACAAGGGAAGGGCTTCATTCGATCTAGTGCTTCGTCCTCAAGAGCACCATTCATACTTATACCAAAGAAGGAGGACCATTAGGTTGTGCATCAACTATCGGACCCTCAACAACATCACAATTAAGAATAAATATTTGTCTCGTATTGATGAGATCTTTGATCAGTTGAGTGAAGCCAAAAAAAATTCCAAGATAGATCTATGATCTTGGTATCATTAGGTGAAATTAGGGAACATGATATTCCTAAGACTACCTTTAACACCTGGTAAGGACAGTATGAGTTCTTGGTTATGCCTTTCGGACTCACCAATACCCAAGCTGTTTTCATGAACCTTATAAATAAGGTTTTCCACCAGTACTTAGACAAGTTCATGGTGGTTTTTATATATGACATTTAGGTTTGTTCTAAGACCCCAGAGGAGCATGATGTGTATTTAAGGATAGTTTTGGAGACCCTGAGAAAAGAGTTGTATGAAAACTCTTAAAATAGTTTTTCCTGGATAGAGTAGAGTTTTTGGGACATGTGGTGACCGGGATGGAATTGTAGTGGATCCTAAGATGAAGTGGTAAAGTCATGGATACTCCCAAGTCAGTAGCAGAGATTCGGAGTTCCTTGGGGCTAGCAGTTACTACAGAAAGTTTGTACAAGACTTTGTCAGGATCGCGAGCCGATGACCAAGCTTGCCTGGAAGTATGAAGTTCATCTGGACTTATGCATGCCAGGCAGCATTTGAAGAGTTAAAGAGAAGACTAACGACAACGCCCATCCAAGCGTTGCCTTCAGGAATCGGAGGATGGCACCATCTACAGTGATGCATCTGGAAAAGGGTTTGGTTGTGTACTAGAGCAGAATAAGAAGGTGATAGCCTATGCTTTCCGACAATTGAAGGCCCATGAGGAGAACTATCCTACCCATAACATGGATCTTGTAGTGGTCATATTTACTTTGAATCTTTGGAAGCATTATCTCGATGGAGAAAGAGTAGAAATATTTATGAACCATAAAAGTCTGAAAAATATTTTCACTCAGAAGGAGCTAAACATGAGATAAGAAGATTATTGGAGCTTATAAAGGACTTTGGTATTGACCTTCAGTATCATCCAGCGAAGGCCAATGTTGTAGCAGATGCACTCAGTCAGAATCCTGTGTCTATGTTCCTAACTATGGACCGACATCATCTGGAGGACTTGGAGAGCTTGGGAATTGAAGTCATCATCCCGGGGTTAAAAGTGTAGTTGATGAATATGTAGATTCAGTCAGGATTAAAAGAGAAGATCAAGGAGACTTACTTTCTAGATGAGAGCCTCCGCAACTTCAGGGCACGAGTACAGAGGATAATTGGATGACTCTGTCATAGCAATGATGGTACCCTAATGTCACGACCCGTACCCGCTTTTTGAGATACGAGTGCGTACGCAAGCCAGCTACGTATCAAGCGTGTCATGCCCCGATCCCGGAGGATCGAAATCTTGCCACTGGGCGTGATGTCGTACAAGTCTAGATTGTACTTGTACAAGGCAAAACCATTATAGTTCCTAGCATTTCTCAGAAAATATCGATAACATAGCAAAACCAATACAGATAAATTGAAGTCACACAAGATATGAAGAATGTATCTTTTTATTGATAATTATAATGGATTACAAGACTTGCAGCGAATACAGAGTTTACAACTGAATACAAGACTCTTGAATAGCCAACTGAATGTATACACTTGCCTTTGGACTACAAATGAATATACTGACTTCTTTACAATGAACTTGCCAATATGGCTATAATCTCACTGTACAACTGAGTTCTACTGTTCCATACATTATGTCTCGTATAGCAGAAGACATCGTCTTGAAAGAAGAGCTTCTGTACACCCATCCGATTCATCGATGCCAAGTACTGATTCATAGATTTCCCCCAAGCAAACACCTGTAATATTGCCCACAACGTGGGTCAGTATATCATCAATGTACTGGCGAGCGGTGCTGGCCCAACTCACCTGAGAAGACAACACTAAGTAATCATGTTACAGAATATTATTAACAGTGGTCTTTCTTGTTGCCCTAGGGTCAATTTCATTTATAGCCGACAAGAAGTAAAGAATGCAAATCTCATAGCTAATATATTTAAAGCATGCAGTTATCACCTTTGGTGATTCTTACCCACGGTCGTGTAGCCATCCCTGTATATTTATAATACTTACTCTGCCTGCACAAGACATTGTTAGGAACAATATCATGAGTCAATATAAATATCACCGTTCAGGTGATTTTTACCAACAGCCGACATCCTTCCCTGTATTTGAGTAATAACTTACTCTGCCTGCATAAGACATTATTAGCACCTGACCTATCTATATGAAGGTCACTGGCGACATGCCATCTTGGACCGACTTACAGGTATACAACGCCCTTGCCAGTGCAGGTAGCTAGCCCCACTGCAAGTCCTGTATACCGTGCTACTACTTCAGCACTGCTACTACTTGCATTTGGTTTCCCCCAGGACAAACTGGGTTCCATGGCCCAGGAAACCGTTCCAGAAACCACCTTGTCGACAAGTTGTCCATGACCATACAACTATATACAACTTATCTAAGAAGAAAATATAATGCATGATAAGGAAAACTAAATAATTCAGCCACCATTCTCATTCATATTGCCATCTTGCCATCTTTCCAGGGTCTTGTCACAACCAACATTCTACATCGGCCACGGGATAATAGAATATTGTTACCCAATCCTTTTGCCATATCTTTGATACCATACATCTTTCCAACCAAACTCAGTGTACTCCCGCCCAATTCCTGGGACTTAGCATCTGTTTATCATATATTCATTCGAATGCAAATCAAGCATACTCACTGCCCAGTTATTGGGTCTTAACATCTGTTTTTCCATCTATTCATTGAACCAAAGCTCGATATACTCACCGCCCAAGTATTTGGGACCTTACCTTCACCTATCATGTAATTCATCGCAACATTGTACATGCATACAATTCATCTAGCCCAACAGTTTACGTTCAGGTGATTATTATCTTTCATTATCTTTTCCGAATTCCATGCAAGGTGTTATTGAACAACTCAACAAGAAACATAGCATACTCATCCTTATTCATCCTATTTTAAGCGTGAAGCTAAAGGATCTTTGAAGGGTTCAACACTACTCACATTCATAGGACGATTTCCGCCACGTATAGCCTTCCAAGCGATCCTTCACATAATCCCAAGTCCAACAGGGCTTCATCGAACCAACCATCCCATAAGGCATATTACGGGTCGGGGCACTACAATATACCACCCAGAAAAAGTTTCGTCCTCGAAACTTAAAACAAAACTCATCCCAAAACTTCAACCAACTTTTTATGAAACTTCTCAACAATCAACTTACACCATTTAACATTTCTCCGCAATCTCTCGATTGATTTCAAGTAATGTACCGTCTCGATATAGCATCCTAATTGATTCAAAATAGTTTACCATCTATGATCTTTCTTTCGACACTCGTGCAATTTTTAGCACATAATAATCCTCCCGTGGCTTCGTTTGAATTCAGCATACCACTTAATTGGAATCATACACATATTTTAGGCATCCCGAAATACATGCACTTCAGCCAAGTTCAGTGATAGAGAAAACGAACGAGCTACGGTGTACCTTCCTTTCCGAACAACAGTAATCCTCTTCGAGCATCTCGTATAATTCCATTTGTTTATTCAATATTCCAACCAACTAATAACACAATAGAGGTTGCCAATTCCAACTCGATAAATTTTTCCACAATCGATTCCAACGTTTTCCAAAGTATTCAGACTTAGATGTATCAAGTATTCCTTTCAAGTTCGTTGTCATTCATGCCACCAAAGTTCATAAATCCTATAGCCACATTTCATTTGATACCCCGATTCTCGACGACAAAATCTTGTACTCATTATCATTCGCATCCATACGCTTTATTTGCCACTTGTAACTTTCTGATCATAATCCATCCATCAAATTGTACCATCATTCCATTCTAGTAACAATTCTCGTTGTACCCAAATATATTCTCTTTTGATAAGCCAACATTTTATCCTCTTGTATAAGCAACTCTTATATCCAACAATATTAATCCCGAGGGACATTCCTATTCACATTTGCTCTCGCCGATCTCGGATACATGAACTATCCAATTACGTCGTTACACTTATTCTCAATTCTGATCCGATCAATGAAATTATTATAACTGTCTCCAGGCACTATCATCAATTTTCGCAGCTCAATATCAACCAAATTTAACTAGTTCCAATTTCCAGCATTACAACAAAGGCAACTCAATTTTTAAAACCAACATGATCCGTCCCCATCCAACATTATAACATCAAAATTTCCAATCTTATTCCATTCCAAAGTCTACATTCCAACACATCTTACTCATACCGACTATACTCACGCAACAACAATAGGGACATCCTACGGTTTACCAACAGTCAACTTAGCATTCAATCAAGTCTCTATGGTCAGCTAATCTAAGCTAAACCAAACATTCAGCTAGCTCATATGAGATGAGTAGCTATCAGGGACATACTTATCTCTTATCTTAGAGGCAACCAATTCTCATCATAGGGGCAACTCTATGGTCTGACCAACTTAGGGACATGGGACACCACCCCAATCCTATGAACTTATTCCCAACACGGACAACTGAAGAACATAGCCAACCAATCTGAAACTTAAGCAACCAACAACATTCTAGGCAACCAACGACATTCTAGGCAACCAGCCAACACTCTAGGCAACCAACCAATATTCTAGGCAACCAACCAACACTCTAGTCAACCGACCGACATTCTAGGCAACTAACCGACAATCTAGGCAACCAGCCAACAATTTAGGGTCAAGTCTTTCTACCCGTACTCATACTCGGTCATACCCAACGAAGTCTCATTCTAGACTTACCCACAACGACAAAATCTATCCGACAATTATATCCAACAATCCCTATGGTCACTCCGCGAAGCTATCATATAAAACTTATCAATCGAATATCCAAACTTTCAATTTCTACTTGCATAGACATAGCATCACTTGTTCAATCCGACTTGCATCCTCATATCGTACTCAAATTGTCTATTCAATCGGGTCAACTATTCTGAATTATAATTCAACATTGCTATCTTAATATTTTATCACTTATGATCTCTTTCCTACGGTCTCCTTGCGACATATTCATTTCCCACATTTTTAGATCATCGATACTGTCTGTACTCTCTTAACCAACAAAATAAGGCAACTACATAATCATATTTCTTCCGAGGCATCATTTATAAATTTTCTAGCACCAACACGGTCATCTTTTAGCAATTCACGTTAACCATCAATATTCGTTTTGCATCATCTCCTTGTGATTCCATAAGAAGATTTACTATCCATGCACCGATCCAATCTCTATAGCACCAACCATCTAGCATTCGTATATTGGTCATCTTAGTGGATATAACATAACTCATTAGCTAAGTCAAAATCCCATAATTCTATATTCCACCAAACTTGTTATTCAAGCGACAACATCATCTACCGACAGGGTCTATTACATATCGCTGCACCTCGATACTTATTTGTATTCCAGCCATTCGACTCTCATAAGGGACATCTAATCTTTCATGCATCAAGGGACAAGTACCCATTCTCTATGCCTCAAAATAATCAAGGGTCGTAACTTGTTAATTCGGGACATTAATTTCTCTCAACACTGCACCACGTGCTAAGATCATCTATTCCTCAATCCCATTCTCAATCCTTTCGGTCGATGCAACTCTCTGCATCTTCTAAATCATTTGCAGCATCCCGATAAGCATCTAACATCACCATCAATCTCGTCGATATCCAACATGCAATTTCTTATACTCAATTCCAACATCGTTCAATATTCGGTCCATAGTTATTCTCGTAAAATCTTTCGATAGCAACACCACACCATCGTTACTAAGCCTGCCATCCTCCTTACCCAACTGATTCAAGTCTTCGCCTGAATCTGAAATTTGTTTCCTTCCTAACCAAGGCATTCATTTCATATTCTCAATTCTCTTATTACCCAACATAATGCTAACCGACAAGGTCTAGCGATGGTTCACCCGAACACATCAAAAATCTCACAACGGGTCATCCAACTTAACAATCAAGGAACACGCCTAGCCAACATGTATCAATCGTAATCTTAGCTACAATTCGATACCACCCAATACCTTATAGGTAAAGCAATCACAAAATCATAAACACATCAAGGGTCAAGGGACATCTTATCACGACGAGGTATATGTAATATACCACTCAGAGCTTAAGCCATTCCGACACAATATTCCCTCACATCAAATCAATGTCCAATATGGACAATCCATCCTGTAGTGGTTATGCTGACCACAAATATCGACTCAAGATTCTGTCGATTCCCATTCACTGAAATCCATGCACATTCTGTTCCAACATACCAAACCATCACCCACGGTCGATTGCTACATAACAATCGACTTCAATGAATCCCACACATAAGACATCCAGCATGCATCACAAACTTATTATCGTATCGCATCATTGTTATTATTTTTGGTATCTTTCAGAAATTTAACAAAGCCATATCATAGCCCACATATTTAGACTTATTGTATGGAACACCCAGTGAGAGGTTAGATTGATCAACGACTTTCAGTCAAGGGAACAACTTAGAATAGTTTGAAGCAACACAGAATAATCGCAGAAGTACTATGAGTCATCATAGAGGCAACTTTGATTTCATCGCGAATCAACTTTGAGTATTCGCGGAAGCAACTTTGATTCACCACGAGAAGCAACTTTGAGTATTCGCGGAAGCAACTTTGAATCATCTTAGTAGCAACATTGATTCGAAACAAATCGAATAAGAATCCAAGGACGTAAAGCCGTGCTCTGATACCATTATGTCATCCCGATCCCGGAAGATCGAAATCTAGCCATGGGCGTGATGCGTACAAGTCTAGATTGTACTTGTACAAGGCAAAACCATTACAGTTCCTAGCATTTCTCAGAAAACATCGATAACACAGCAAAACCAATGCAGATAAATTACAGTCACATAAGATATGAAGAATGTATCTTTTTATTGATAATTATAATGGATTACAAGATTTGCAGCGGAATAAGTTTACAACTGAATACAAGACTCTTGAATAGCCAACTGAATGTATACACTTGCCCTTCGGGCTACAAATGAATATATGACTTTTTTATAATGAACTTGCCAATATGGCTACAATCTCACTAGTACAACTGAGTTCCACTGTTCCATATATTATGTCCCGTATAGCAGAAGACATCGTCTTGAAAGAAGAGCTTCTGCATACCCATCCGATTCATCGATGCCAAGCACTGATTCATAGGATTTCCCCCAAGCAAACACCTGTAATATTGCCCACAACGTGGGTCAGTACATCATCAATGTACTAGCGAAACGGTGCTGGCCCAACTCACCTAAGAAGACAATACTAAGTAATCATGTTGTAGAACATTATTAACAGTGGTCTTTCTTGTTGCCTTAGGGTCAATTTCATGTTATAGCCGACAAGAAGTAAAGCATGCAAATCTCATAGCCAAGATAATTTAAAGCATGCAGTTATCAACCTTTGGTGATTCTTACCCACGGTCATGTAGCCATCCCTGTATATTTATACTTACTCTGCCTGCGCAAGACATTGTTAGGAACAATATCATGATTCAATATAAATATCACCATTCAGGTGATTCTTACCAACAGCCGACATCCTTCCCTGTATTTGAGTAATAACTTACTCTGCCTGCATAAGACATCATTAGCACCTGACCTATCTATATGAAGGTCACTGGCGACACGCCATCTTGGACCGACTTACAGTATACAGCGCCCTTGCCATGCAGGTAGCTGCCCCACTGCAAGTCCTGTATACCGTGCTACTACATCAGCACTGCTACTACTTCAACATTGGTTTCCTCCAGGATGAACCGGGTTCCATGCCCAGGAATACCGTTCAAGAAACCACCTTGTCGACAAGTTGTCCATGACCATGCAACTATATGCAACTTA